>JACEEZ010013560.1:980899-1093399 GCA_016584305.1 Chionoecetes opilio | reverse complement strand
GCCTGCGGAGGAGGAGTGGGGATAGTGATTGGAGGAGCGCCGTGCGGTGGGAGTGGTGACGAGGACATTGCAGGAGGAGGTGTTCAGGTGTGTCCGGGTATGTGGGGCACCAGGGGCAGTGAGGGTCAGCTGTCATGCCCAGTTTGTGTAGGTGGGCGTTGAGGCGGGTGTGGCCAATCCGGAGTCTGGTGACTGCGGTGTCCAGGGCACGGCTGGGGGAGTGGGTCCACCAGTGGTGTCGTGTGTCATGTCGTATACGTCCAAGTGAAGTGTACTGTAAGGCGTCAGTCAGTTCATTGTCCCAGTGTCGGTTGCATGTAGTCTGAAGGTTAGTCAGTGAATCAGTCAGGTCTGTGGTCATGTCTATGGGAGAGGGGAGGGAGTGTGCCTCCGCTGCCGCCCTGTCGGCCACAGTGTTGCCCCTGACACCAATGTGGGAGGGAACCCACTGAAGGTGGATGACATGGCCAGAGGAGGATAAGTGAAGCAAGAGGTGGTGGATGTGAAAACAAAGGGCATGGTGAGTGATAGGGCGGTGACGTCGGAGAAGTTGGAGGGCTGTGAGGGAGTCAGTGAAAATGGTTACAGCACAGGAGGGGGCACGGTGGTGGCATATTTGATGCCCTCCCTGATGGCAAAAAGTTCTGCCGTCAGGATGGAGGCAGTGGGTGGCAACCTCCAGGCGGTGGCAAGTGACCTGGCCGGGATGAACATGGCCGCACCTACAGACGGAGGGGCTGGCAGACGGGAGCCGTCGGTGTAAATGTGGAGGGAGTTATTGTAACGGGTGTGTAGGAGGGAGTAAAAAAGGTACCTCCCCTGCACCGGACAGGCAGCCTTGGACCATGGTGTAGGTGTGTGAAGGGACAGAGAAATTAGAGAAGAGAGAGGAAACCAAAGGGGCCCAGGGAGAGGTCTTCTCCAGAGTGCAAAAGGAGGGGGGAGTCACCCGGATAGAAGCAAAGAAGGAGAGGGCTCGCTCTACGAAAGGTGTGTGGGCTTGATACGGCAGGGGGCCATGAAGTGGTTCCCTACCGTGTCGGAGGAGGAGGAGTGGAGGGCATGGCAGCTAGGGAGGAGGCAAGTTTGGTGTAGGTACGGACAAGGAGGGTGGAGCGTCGGTGTGACAGGGAGGGGAGGGAGGATTCTGCCTGAAGGGCTGTGATGGGGAGGACCTGAAGGCCCCCAAAGCTATACGAAGGGCATTATTCTGGATTACATCTAACTTGTGGAGGAGGGAAGGTGAGGCCGCACCATAAACCTCACCCCCGTAGTCTAAGCGGCTACGAATGTAAGTGCTATAGAAATGAAGGAGGGTATTCCTGTCCGCACCCCACTTGACCCCTGCAAGGGACTTCATTAAGTTAAGCCTCTTAAGGCACGAGGTCACCAGGTACTGTATGTGGCGGCCCCAGGTTAGGCGGGGGCCATCCAACAGTAAACCAAGGAATTTGTGCTGGGTTTTGAAGGAAATTGGGGACCCATTAATGGTGACCATTGGGATGTTGGGAATACGCCTTCGGGTGAAGCACAGAAGGCTAGATTTCTGGGCACTCACCGTCAGGCCCCAACGGGAGGTCCATGAGTGGGACGGCATCAAGCCCACGTTGAAGATGGTCTGAGCCTCCTGGATAGTGGGAGCAGAGCAAATGAGAGAGATGTCATCAGCATAGATGAGTGCATGTGTGCATGGAGAGCAGGGAAAGTCTGAAAGCAAGATGTTGAAGAGGACAGGACTGAGGGGAGAACCCTGTGGGACGCCTCTGGTGACCGGGTAAGACCTGGAATGGGTGTTCCCGATCACCAGAGAGAAGGACCTGGAAGACAGGAAGGATTTAACCCATTGGAGAGGGGAGCCATGCAGTCCTAGGCGGGCAAGTTTTCCAATGATGGCATTATGGGAGGAGGTGTCAAAAGCTGCTTGGATGTCAATAAAGGCTATTAGTGTGAATTGTTTGTGGGTAAATCCTTCCTGTATGTGGTGCTCCAGCTGGAGCAGGCATCCAGGGTGCCCCGGTGAGGACGAAACCCGAACATGTTTGATGGAAGAAGATGTTTGTGTTCCAACCACCATGTCAACCTACACCGTACTATTTGTTCTACTACCTTACTGAGATTAGAGAGAAGGCTAATGGGCCTATAGGAGGAAACCTCAGACGGAGCCTTGCCAGGCTTAAGAATAGGAATTGTGATGGCATGACGCCACACAGAAGGGAACGTCCCCGACAGCCAGCTGGCGTTGAGGACGTCCAGGAGGAGGCGAGCCAGAGCACCCGGGAGGCGGCGAAGAAACTCGTTCGGGACGTTGTCCGGTCCCACCGCCTTCCCAGCGGACAGTGCGTGTAAAGCCGAGGAAAGCTCCTGGGGGGTTATAGCAGTGCTAATTGTATGGCCGGTGTGTGAAGGGGGTAATACAGGTGGGGGTACGGGGTCTGGAGAGCCGAGTGTAGTGTGAATGTGGGAGGCAAGGCACTCGACTTTTTCGGCATCAGTGACGAGGAGGGCACCGTTATTATAGTTAACGGGAAAGTGAAGGGGGGCTGAGGGTGGACCATCTTCCTGAAAAAGGACCAAGCCCGGGAGACTGAGGAGGAGAAGGACAGGGAAGCACAAAAGGAGGCCCATGCAGAACGTTTCTCATCAAGAATAACACGTTTGCATCGGGCCTCAATAAAAGGAAGCGACTACGGAGGCAAGGGAATGGGGTTCTTACGCCACGCAGTAAAGGCGTGGCGTTTGGCCTGAAGGGCTGCCGCACACTTCCAGGACCACCAGGGGACCCGGAAAGAGCGGGAGGGGTGGGAAGTGATGAGATGAAAGTGGTGGGACCCCACGTCCACCAGGGTGACCGTGAGGTATTGAATTATATCCGATGAAGGGAGGGTAATGGGAGGGGTAAGTGAATTTAATTCTGATTGAAAAGAGCCCCAGTCTCCTCTGGTGAAGGACCAACGAGGTCTGCGTGAAGGGGGAGGGGGTGGTGGTACTGAAGGGAAGGAAATTACAACAGGAAGATGGTCGCTCCCCATGTAAGGGCCAGTTGTGACAGTGGTGAGGAGGAGGGGGCCATTACCCAGGCAGAGGTCCAAGGTGGAGGGGTTCCCTGAAACTGGATCAGTCCTGGTAGGGAGGCCAGGTGGAGTAAGGAGAGATAAAGAAGCACTGTCCGCCAGAAAGCTCGAGAGTGACCTGCCCGAGCGGTTTCTCCGGCTCCTGGGGAGGGCCGGTTCCCAGAGGTCATGATGGGCATTAAAATCACCCATTATTAAAGCTGGGGAGGAAAGCTGAGAGAACAAGTGCTGGAATTCCTGAAGGGTGATATCTAAACATGGATTGTATATCAATAGAATCTGAAGGGGCCCTGAATCAAAGGTAACAGTCACCCCCAGGTGCTCCAGGCCACCTCCAGGGAAAGGAGTGATAGTGAGAGGGCTAGAAGAGAGGGAGCGGTGGACCAGCAGAAGCAGGCCGCCTCCTGCCCCGCCGGTCCCCGGTCCATCCTGTAGGAAGCATAGTTGGGAAAGGAGGGGGAGAATGCGTCTGTGAGCCACGTCTCACAGACGCCAACACTAGAGGAGTGTATGATGAGAGCGTGGTTTTAAAGATGGAAGTTTCCGGTACAGAGACCCGGGCGTTCCAGAAGATGAAGTGGGAGGGGAGTAAAGGACTCACCGCGTGAGTGACATAAGGAAGGTAAGGAGGCCTGGCAGGCATCGAATGAGGCTGTCCCTGAGGCTGGAACCTGAAATAAGGAGATTAAAAAAGTCAAGTGCAATGGGTGCAATTCCCTTAATGAAGGCTGGACATGCAAAGCCCGAAGCATGCTGAGCCTGAGAAGGAGAAGGGGGCGCATGGTTAGCACTGCCCAGTGAGGGCAGGGGCTGTTGAGCTGCTGGCAGTTGGGCATGGCGCTGAGGCTGGGAAGGCAGGGAAGGAACAGGTCGGGGTGGGGGATTAGGTGATAAGGGGTAGGGGGATGGAAAGTCACCCCCATTTCCTCCCTATAGGGCCCCTCCGGCAGGAAGGAGGGCCTGTGCCTATATTTAAGTTGGGGTATGTTACGGTGCCGGGGGGATTGTTGGCGCCTTTGGGGTTTGGGGGAAGGGGACCCACTGATAGTGGGTGGACGGGTGGGGGTGACGCAGCCAGCAGCCAGCTGGACAACAGTAATGGAGGGGCTCATAGGATGGCAGGGGGCAGGCCTTGGATTAGGCTGACAGGCAGGGGGAGGCCCTGGAACAGGCTGGCACGGAAGGTGGCGAGTAGGGGAGGACGGCTCCCGTACAGGGGGCCCCCTTGGACGGAAGGTCCCAGGGTGGATGCCCCTCAGCTTCCTCTTCACATCCGAGATGGAACAGGTGGGCTCATGTTGAAGGAGTTGCACCTGCATCGCCTGGAGGTAAGCCGGGCACTGCTTATAGGTGGGGCGGTGGTCATCACCACAAAAAAGGCAGTACACCGGCCGGGCACACCCCTCTGCAACATGAAAACCGCTGCAGTTACTGCAGCGGATCTTCATGTTGCAGGTGGCATTACCATGGCCAAAAAGGAGGCAGCGGGTGCACCGGAGGACAGGGAGGGTGTGGGGCCGGACCCAGTACACCGTGTTGTCTAGAGAGACCCGGTCTGGAAGGGGGCCCCGAAACTTGACCCTGATAGCCATGTTGGCCTCCGACTCACCGTCCCGGACGGGAGTCGGGAGTCTAAGGGCACTAACAATTACTGAAGGGGAGCCGTCAAGTACAGTCAGCCCAGCCAGAATCTCGTCATTCGTCATTTCTGGGGAAACAGGGAAAATTCTCCCGAACATGTAGGTCGGGTCGTCGTCCGATGCAACCCAGCACTTTACGGACCACTCCCCCAGCGTTGTGACAGACTCTGGGGGGTGGGCAAGGTTGTCGAGGTTGGCCACCTCGAACTTAATACCTCTGCCCCCCCCGGTGATGGTTAGAGTGCTAGACACAAATTTCTTTTTAAAAATGGAATCAAAACCTGCCCTGGACACCTTCCCGGGGTTGATAAATGATCTGAGTCCCTCAGCTGACCTGACGATGATGAGGCGATTAGGCTGGGAAGGCAGAGAGCAGGCGGATTCAGAAGCAGCAGAAGCGGTGGGTATAGCATCGCGTGGAGGGGAGGCAGTGATGGAGGCGAAGGAGCGTGCAAGCTTGCAGGCCTTATCAGGCAGGTGGGTCTCACCAGACGGAGGGGAAGGCGAGCGGGACCTCTTGGGGACAGTTGAAGTGGTGTCCATGTCCACGGCAGCCGGCTGGCGGCCGTCGTCGTCAGGCGGCATCAATCACGGGAATAGGGGAACCAGGGCACATACATACGCCGATACCACACAGCAGAATCAGGCACACAAACAACTTAAGTGTAGTGTCGTGGTTAGTGAAGCGATAGTAGCGGTTATACTTTGGTGGAGGAGCTGGAGCACAACGTCTTATCACCACCACGGTAGCTCAAAGAGTCCCTTTCTATAACTGTGAAAACAAAACAAAATAGCAGCTCCGTTCCGTTTGCTCTAGCCTGAGGCTTGTTGTTTATAACTCTTGTCTCTTGTCTATATATTTGAGCATTTATCATCTCTAAGATGTCATCACCCTTTCCTACGTACCTTTATAAGTCTTTGTGGAGTAGATGAAGTCGATCCTCAGCCTGAGAGGCCTGTAAGAGCAGTAAATGTAGCGCCGCGGCCGTTCACTTCCACTGGTAAATATTTTGAATATTGGCTACGAGACAACGGGCGCGAGTGGCCAACAGCTGACTGCCTGGCTACGATTCAGCCACCTAATAATCAACAATTATCCTTAATCCGAGCTTTGCACCCTACTTAAGTCCTTCGGCCCGGCCATTCATGTCACATCCACTTAATATATTATCCTTGGGCCGAGTCAAGGAAGACTGTGTTGGGCCTGTACGAATTTATCAATAATTGGCCCGATATACAGTTCCCGCTGCAGGGCCGACACCGGCTTCATCCGATTTGCCGAAACCAGTCGCCCTGCCGCCGGTGCCGATACGTACCCGGCACAAGCCGACACAGGCCCGCATAGCCCATGTTTGCTGGGTAGCTTCTTGTGTTTATTGCAAAAACCCCAGGTGATTATTCCCTTGTTATGGAAATACTTCCCCACGTCTCAAAAAGAGTTTCAGCCTTACTCGGTGTAATAATAAGTACCCACCCCGACTACCAATAATTCTCATATAGTAAATCGTGTTCAGGGAGTAAACCATAGAACTACTCGCCTGGACTGGTGGCAGCATTTCCCCTTACTAAACTCTAAGCCATCATCCCAATTCAGTTGTGACGAGGAGATTTTATTAGTCAATGGAGAATTATCTCAAGTAATATCATTCTAACACAAAGGTGTCAGGAACTTAAAAATCCTGGCATCACAGTCCCCCATCACTGAGGGGCCCCCTGCCTCTCATTCTCTCTCATACGTGCTCTCCAAGAATTCTCCAAGAATTCTTTTACACTCTCAATCACACGACTGTCACTCCTCCACTCAGCACACAACCTAAGCAGGTACTCCATCTCCACACTCCTGTCTCTCATCTCTCTCCATTCTTCCACTCCGACCTCTCCTACCACTACCTCCAACATCTTTGTTCTAGCATACTCATACCGTTCACATTCCAGCATCAAGTGCTCCACGGTTTCATCCACTACTGTCACACACATCACACACACCTTGCTGCCACCATTCTTCCATCTGTACATACGATTTACCTCCAGCGACTTTGTCCTGGTTCTGAAGAGTAAATCCCCTCCATAGAACCTTTCATACCGTGACTGGTCCTTTCTCCTGTACCGTTCCAGTGTAGATTTCTCACTCATTCCCCTCAGCCATTCTTCTTTCCCTTTCTCTTCCACTCTCCTATTTATTTCCTTTTTGCATACAGCCATACTCCCATGTCTCATCACTCCTGTCACAAACATTCCCAGTTCACCTGTCCATTTTTCCAATTTTACTGAGTCTTTCATCCACTTCCCATACATATTCCAGTCCCAAACCTTACTTGCCCGTTTGCTGTCATCCATTCGTTGCAGTCTAGCTCTGTACCTCAGTCTTGCCTTTGCTATCCTCTCTCTGAACGTGCTCCATCTCATGTCTCCTCTAATCGCTTCCACTGCCACATACCTATTGGCTCCTAATGCTATTCTGCCTGCTTTGTTCTGTGTTACTTCCAATCTGTCCAACTCCTTCCTAGACCACACCATTGTTTCCAGGCCATACATAATGCTAGGGACTGCCAAACCCTTCCATAGTCCTCTCACCACTTCATACTTGTTGGCCCGACATTTTGCCACACTGCCTCGAATCTGCGGCGCGTGTTATCATTGGCCGATAGCAGATCAGCGGACAATGCCGCTCTGTGAAACCTCCCTCCCTTCCCTCTACCCCTGAGGGCAGACCATCACAGAAAACGGATAATTACAAATCACACAGGCGTCACTATACAAATCTAGCCTAGCTCACATTTTCATTATTGTTGTTATTATTATTATTATGATTATTATTAGTCTTAGTCTACTATTATTATGGTTAATAATGGCATCATCATTTTCATTATTGTTATTATTATCATCCAAATTATTATTTTATTATTAATATAATTATTTCAAAGATTTGTGACTGAGTGTGACTGTGTTATTCACCCATGGTCTTGTCCACGCGAGCTGGCTCGCGATCGCCAGTTTTCACCCTCTTAGTGCGAGCTTGGAGCTCATTATTACCGATCTTTGGGCAATGCTGGGACCTCACACACCACACCCCCCAATCCCCTTGCTCAAGGAGGATAGTAACCGCCCGAATTTGTCAGTGAAAAATCCCCGGGAGCGCGAGGATTCGAACCACCTACCCACACACGCTGTCACCTGACCATCGCGCGGTGTGTGCGCGCGTGTCGGAGATAATTCACCTCAGATATGACTGACCCCTCGTATCTTTCTTTAAGCTCCCTTCACACATTCCATAATCGAACCACGATAGCGCCACCAATTTGATTATTGACGCTATCGTGAAATTTGACCAAGATAGCTTCACAACAATAAGTGCGTTTTCGCGGCCGCTCTGGACTGGGTTAGTCCCGGGCGGCCACTGTTTTTGCGAGGCAGTCTGGAACGGTTTAGCCCAGTCCAGTCCGGTGCAGCCCAGAGAGCAGGACCATCTTGGACCAGTGTGGGGAGAACTGGCGCATGCGCACTACAGTCAGCGGCGAGCTGGCGAGTGTACCCCGCCAACATAAATGCTATCAGGGTGCTCTTGCCTTTTGAAAGTGACTTTGGCAATGTTGGTAGGGTACCTTCGGCGGCCCCGGGGTGGGATGGTGTGTGTAGCAGTAAATTGCAACGGCATCATAAACCTCTGCCCAAAGGTCGAGGAGGGGAAACGCCCATTCTTTGTCATCGAATGGGCCAGAATGTGGGTGGATGGAAACAGTTCCAGTGCAGGTGTTAAGAGCAGTGTCGGGCGTGATGCAGAATGGGTTCGTCCAGGTCTTTAAGGTTGATCAGTGCAGTGGCTTGGGCTTCAGTGTCAACTACCACCAGGCGGGACCGGACGGCGCGGGTACGGAATGTAACCATGCCGACTTGTCGTTGGAGGCATGCCTGGAAACTTAGGGTGTTAGCCGAGTAAGGGGCGGTGCTAGGACGATGAAGAAATGGTCCCATTTAGCAGGACCAAAAAGAGTGTCGAAGGAGGGGTGATGGAGAGAAGTTGATGTTCGTGGGCGTGAGGAAGAGGTGACCGTGCGGACTGTTGTTCTCCCGGAGTGAGAAGGGTTATAGGGTGCAAGAGTAGCAATACAGGATGAGGAAGAGGATAAAGAAGGTTGGGGAGGAGGAAGGGTAGAGGAAGGATCTGGAGGGGTAGAGCAGGAGGCAAGGATGGAGAAGGTATGGAAGAGGTAGAGGGTTTGTGGGCTGGTGTAGCCTGGTGATGAGGTTGGATTCTTGATCTGGCTAGGGAGCTCAGGAGCACTAAGTGACTCTGAGGGTCAAGTTTGAGGTACGGGCATATCAGTATTCCAGGCCGTAGTGAAAAGAGGAGCAGGGGTCGGTAAACCAGGGAGTTCCGTAGGGTCCTTTGGTAGAGGGGCCGGCCCTGAAGCCCCTATAGGAGTAAATTTATCATCATTGGCCATGGTGAGCCTGGGATAAAGAGGGGGATATAAACGGTCAGCCCCTCATAACCCCCAAGAGGGGTAAGAGCAGTGGTTCCAAGGGTATACCGTGCCCCTGACACCCTGAGACCTTTAGGACTGGCCCGAAGCCAGCCTCATATCCCATCAGCACAGCTCTCACGCCTAGGAGGAGGTATAAGAGGAGAGATAGAGGGAAGGAGGGGAAAAAGGAGGAAGACAGGAAAGGCCAGGCAAAATTAGTCAGACAGAGGACAGGGCCGAAGTCAAGGGAGCAATCAGGTCGTCCCCCCAATCCCCGGGCCCGAAGCCCCACGATGACAGCGGGCCAGGGAAAAGGGTGGTTTCTGGAGGGGAGTTGCCCATGTCTTATTAGTATAGCTGTAGATTGTGGTGTGTAACGTGCCAATGCCCCTGTAATCAAAGACTCAGTAAAGTAGGAAATAGTGCCCAAGGTGTTTTTTCCCCACTAAGTAAATAAAAATGCGTAGTGTTGTTGCCAGGAGGCCAGCCGCAGACACCACTGCACGCTGGCTGCCCTTTTGCCACCCTCCACATCACTCACGGCCTACTCAAGTTCACTTGCACACCGGCCCCAACACAGTGTATAAGTTTTGTGTTACCCCCCCCTCCCAGGGATTCTGTAAACCGCTCGGCAGGAGTGAATGGGGAGTATTGTAACAATAGGAAGGATTGAGAGAAACAAAAATTCCAGGATGGCGAGTAGCAATAATAACTTCAAGTACCAATGACATAACCCTAAGTAGTAATAAAAAAAAAAAAATCCAATTTGGTGATGACATATATAGCAATCAGGATATGGTCACATGTTGCGACATGGTTTAGGTTTATTGGCAATTTTTATATGGTTTAGTTTTACACATTATTGATCATATATTTGTAATGCTGAAATAGTATAATTTTCAGCAGTTACACAATGCCACCATGTTATACAGTATTTCTAAGTTTCTACCCACTAAAACAATTAATGAACTATATTGTAAAATATTTCTCAAAACTTTGAGCGAAGACAACTGTAACATTTCAGAGGTACTTCCTTATTAACTGAAATGAAGCATTTTAGAACAACTCAAATGGTTATTTTCTTGATTCTAACAGAAATAAATAAAAAATAAAAATACTCAATTCTGATCAAAAATTATACATTAAAAATAATTTACAATACCATTTTAACACATTGGCCACAAAACAACCAATCTTTACTTCCTTCCTGTGGGCAGCAGAATAAAGGTGTTCCTGAATGTCATTTAAGGTGTGGAACTCTGTGTTACACGAGGGACATTTCTGATTCACCACTGCACTCACTCAACTCAAGGATGATACCAATCTGATGTTAGGAGTGCTTTTATCAGTTACATATGCAGTGAATCCTTGGTAATTTAGCAGTTTGAATGATTTGATTAAGCTAGCTAGCTTCTAGCTTCTAGCTTAGCTAGAATTTGTAAAATCTGTATTGTACAGTCAATCTATGACCTGAAAATGAGACGTGCAGGTATGATGAATGTCTTTTTTAATGTTGGTATGGTACTTCTGAGCTATAATACATGCCATATGTTTATCTAGATGAGCACCTGGCAATCTACAATGAAGTACATGGACTGGACTGGATGTAAGGATTAAAGGAATTCTTCAAGCCTCATACAATAAAGGGAAGCAAGCAAGCAAAAGCAGCAGGAAAGATGTTTCAATATGAACGGTATTTATGATACACAGGATTTATGTTCACAAAAATTCCTGCACACAAAAGCGACTGGCACCCTGTGACGTTATATCCTCATCCTGCTGCTACAGACACTGCCGTGCAACCCTGTCACCACCACTGTTGCAGCTAGCACATAATTATTTAGAGGAGTTTGGAACACCCTACAACTACATAAGTTACATATTCTCTTTCAAAATTCCCCGGTAAAAGTATAAATCACAAAAACTGAGAAAGTAAGTGGTCAGGCTTTTACCACAAAACAACCCGTAGTAAGACTGGCCAATCCCAAGTCCCCCTACCCTACCATAATGGACTTTCTAATGCTATACCTTTTCATTATTAGGGGAGAAATTATGATTACATCATTGTATTCAGTTTCAATTATTAAAGACTGACAAGAAAAGAAAAAACATATTATTTTTAATTACTTAATCTCACCTATGCCAAGCATCCATAGACCCACAGTCTAAGGTTCAAGAGATGTAGGAGAGTCAATTTACCTTTCTCATAAAATAATTTATACACACTAAGGTTTTAAAAATCATATCTTGGAATGATGCAGGTTCAATTACCTATTGTATATGTCCTTGATCATTTCAACCCTCTTTAAGATGGTTGTCAGGACGAAGACAAATTCCTCTATGAAGAGGAAATGCTGATCTTTCAACATCATCTAATGCCCCACCATCCTCTGGATATAAGGTGTCGTCCTCTGGTACCTGAAAATAAACAAATTAATCAGGATTTCTTCTTTTGGGTATTTCTAGTCCTAGTAGTAATTCATGTGATACACAGTATAATTATATACACAGTATAATCATATACTGTATGTAAACATAGTAGGGTATCACTGGATAGTGATTTGGTCGGATAATCGGATACAGGATATTTGGTCAAATTACTCTTAGCCGGATAACTGGATACTGGATATCCGGTTAATCTGGACAGCCGGATTCGGATATCCATCTGGACGGACAATAACAGTCCCGGTCATTGAAACCCATCATATAAAGTTTCTTGCCATCAAATGTTGCATTGGTTTTGAGGTATGTTTGGTTTCAAAGAAAAGTTGTAAAAGAAAAAAAAAGAAGAGAAAAAAAAATCTAGAGCCTTTTGCACAGGGCAGAAACTACATTATTTAAAGAATAAATATTAAATACTTTCACAAGTATATGATTCTGAATAAAAATGCATTCTATTTGATAATAACCTAATAACCGGAATGAAATTGATTGATATAAGGGGAATTGCAATTACACGGAGAAAAAAAAAGAGAAAAAGAAGAAAAAGAATAGACAGGCACCATTATGGCAGAATGTCTGAGAATACTCCTTCTTCAATCAACAGTAATAATGCCTACATAAAAAAAAAATGCATGAAGGAATCACCCTGGTAAATATTATAATACAATTAATACAATACAAAAACAATGATTTCCAGCACTTCTCTTGCAGCTTCTGGAAGAAATGGACAACAGACCAGCACTAGCAGTGGCTGGATTCAAGGAAACTGGAACCCACCTCCTTATTAAGGGGGCGACCGGCTCCTTATTAAGGGGGGCGACCGGCTTCTTATTAAGGGGGGCGACTGGCTCAGAGTCGAAAATGTGACCCTCCTAACTTTAACTGTGACCACGTGCTTACGAAATGACTGCATGAGGATATGAAGCCAGCATATGATTTGGTATCTCAAATGTTGCGTATCATATTTCAGCCTAACCCCTTCCTTACGGTGATGCCTATGTTGGCGTCATGAATTGACGGTAGAATTTACAGTGACACCAACGTCGGAGTCATATTTGTTTGCTTCCTTAGTCCTAAATGATCTGGGATGCCACTCCTGCATAACTAGGGCGATACCGTATATTGGCTTGAAAGCTTTGTCACCACAATTCATTGCTGTTTCCACAAATGATGTCCACTCACCCCCCTCTATCGGGGGATGTTAATATACATACTGCTGGCACAGGTGCTATATCAAAGGACATATCTATACGTCGTATTATAAATAGTTTACCATAAAAGCATCAGACTTGTGGCTGTCTTCTATGGCTTGTCATCTTCAAAAAACTGTTGTGGATAACTATATTATTAATGCTGAAAAGCAAGGGAGAATTTATCCTGAAAAAAGAGAGAGAGTGTGTGTGTGTGTGTGTGTGTGTGGTGTGTGCATGAGACAGGCAGTGATATTCAGTGGTGGCACTTCAAAATTTGGCATGTACGGCAGTCTCGGACAAGGGGCGGTGCGCGCTTTTTGACCGCCCGTAGTGAAGTGGTTAAGAGTGCGTCCACATTGGCGACATTTCGTCTACAGAAAAGTTGAAAACACTGCCTGAAACACAACAGTCGACATTTGGATACATATCTATAACAGTGTATGAAACAGTGTTAAGCCGCAGTCACACGAGCACTTTTTCCGGCAATATTCAGCCGGCAAGACAATGCCGGTTCAAACTTTGCTAAAATTCCCGATTTTGAGTCAAGACCAAAATGTTGGAGTTTTATTGCCGATTTTTGGCTTAAAGTAATCGTCCAGACCCTTTTTTTTGCCTAATTATGTTGAATGTACATTCAAAACACCTAATCCACCAAAAATAATTGATTTCCAGGCCTTATTTCTGTATAAACACGACTTTTGTAAAAAGCGCGCGAAAAAAATAAAATTCTTCCCGCCAACAAGGTTACGAATGCTATTGATGACGTCAGAAGAGTATGTCTCTCTCTCTCTCTCCTTCCTTTCCTTTCCTCTCTCTCTCTCTCTCTCCTTCCTTTCCCTTCTCTCTCTCTCATCTCTCTAATTTATCTCTCTCTCTCTCTCTCCTTCCTTTCCCTTCTCTCTCTCTCCCCTTTCTTTCTTTTTCATCTATTTCTACTCCCTCCTCCTCTTCCTTCTCCCTCTTCATCCTCCACGAGAGAAAAATTAAGGAGAGAAGGGAAAGGAAGGAGAGAAGGGAAAGGAAGGAAGGAAGGAAGGAGAGAGAGAGAGAGAGAGAGAGAGAGAGAGAGAGAGAGAGAGAGAGAGAGAGAGGAAAAGGAGAGAGGGAGAGAGAGAGGAAAGGAGAGAGAGAGAGGAGAGAGAGAGAGAGAGAGAGGAGAGAGAGGAGAGAGAGAGAGAGAGAGGAAGAGAGAGGAAGGAAGAGAGAGAGAGAGGAGAGAGAGGAGAGAGAGAGAGAGATGAAGGAGAGAAGAGAGAGGAAAGGAGAGAAGAGAGAGAGAGGAAGGAAGAGAAGAGGAGAGAGAAGATAGAGAAGAGAGAAGAAGGAGAGGAGAGAGAGAGAAGGAGAGAGAGAGAGAGAGAGAGAGAAGAGAGAGAGAGAGAGAGAGAGAGAGAGCCACAACTGTCTTGCTGCACCCATAAAGGATGCATGCATGTGGCATATCACAAAAAAAAAATCCATCAGAAACACCCAAAAATCTTCAAGTACTATATTTATCTCGTGTTAACGTGCTTCTGATCAGCGCGCTTCCTTTTGTGACGTCACCGAGCCGTGGCGCATCGTCTGCTTGTCGTGAGGGGCGTTTTGGAAGCTCGGGGAATTTACAGATTTTGATTGCGGATTATTTAAAAACGGCTGACTGGATGCAAAAAGTGACAACATATTGTTGATATACTCGTTAATGGCTATAATTTGATTGTATTAAATCAGGAATGATGAAATGGTCTGGACGATTACTTTAAACCAAACGTGAAACCACCACACCTACAAATATTATTTGACATTCAGTGTTAATGCAGGCCTTAATTCAAAGTACAGAAGCTTAAATAAGCAAATACATAGTGGCAAGAACCAATTTCAAGACTGTTCATACCTATACGCTCAAGTAAACCCATGAAAACGGGTGTATAACGCTTAGTAGGATTTCATGAGTTAGGGATGGTCTTTCCATTTTCTTTGTTGGCTGTCTACCTTTTTAGGGGATACTGGAGCAATCTTATTGTTGCTCACTGATTGCTCCATAACATTTCTCCCTATTTTTCCAAAGACGCTTTTTCAGATACGGCTTGGCTCCTGCGCCGATTAAAAAGAGAAGCCAAAGTTGGCGTTAAAACTCGGCTAGCTTTGTGAAGAAAGTCCATGTAACCAAAACTCGGCAAGATATTGCCGGAAAAAGTGCTCGTGTGACGCAGGCTTTACAATGTTGGCAACAAGAGTAGTCTTCATGAGGCCGTCCACACTTGGGTCTCTGAGACGTGAAAATAAAGTTGGCGTGTGGACTTCTTGCCAGCAGCTGTTGGTGTGTGTCTGTCCAGATATCTCCCCCCACATTGACTCGTCCACACCAGTGTTACCAACATATCCCCTACAGATCAGAACCAACATGTCTACAACACTATCATTAACAACTACACAACTTGTTGCCTACTACTGTATTTTACAGCTTGTAAGACGCACTTTTCCCCCTAAAAAATACTCAAGCGTCTTCAAAGACGAATGTTGTAGGAGGTTAGCTTAGGTAGCTATTCAATTCAGCCTCTGATATGATGTAACCTCAGTACTTATCTGTTACAAGTATTTCAAAAACCCTAAGACATTCAAATCAACTAATCTGTCTTCATGCTGTGAAGTTTACTGCAGTACTGGCGGCAGAGCTGGGCAGTATTTAAATACATATTTAAATACATTTGTGTATTTAGAAATGTATTTATAAATACATTGGTTGTCATGTATTTAAATACAGTATGTAAATAATTTTATGAGTATTTAAATACATTGTATTTAAATCATACATGCGTATTTAAATACTCATAATATAAAAATGTAAATACTACGTACTTTTTTTATCAGTTAATTTGGCCATAAACCCGCCCAACTATTTGGCAACCCTGATGTTACAGTAAACCAGTGTTTCCGCTTTCAAAGGAAATTTCCTTATTTTTAGGAAATTTAGGCCTGAAAAAGAAATTTCTAAGGAAACCCAAAATCTAAGGAAATCCATTTTCTTCGGAATGTTAAAAGGTGTGTATTTAAAATGTATTTACAAATGTATTTAAATACAATTGATGTATTTAGTATTTAAATACATTCGTAAAATGTATTCAGTATTTAAATACATTTCTCCCATGTATTTAGTATTCAAATACATTCAATGTATTTAGTGCCCAGCTCTGACTGGCGGGAGCCATTCCGCCTCGACAGATTAGCGCACACAGCCATTCCATGTATAAGGAACTTTGTTTGTTACATTAGATGAAAGTTTGTATACTTGTGTACATGCAGCCATCACAAATACTACACACATTAACCACTACACAACTTGTTGCCTACTACCGTATTTTACGGCTTATAAGTCGCACGTTTTTCCCTAAAAAATACTCATGCGTCTTCCAAGACGAATGTTGTAGGAGGTTAGCAGGAGGTTAAATTAAAACAATACGTGGTGAGGCACAGGAGGCAGGCAACAGTGAGGCACGGGAGGACGTGAGAGATGTTTACACTCAAGGCACCCGAACTGATGCTACAAGCTAGTATCGTGCAAGTGCAAGAAGAGCTGTCTGAAGCGTTGCAAGTGCAAAAATGGCACACTTGAATGCACAGCTTTGTGTGTGTGTGAGGGAGAGTGCTCACAAAATTGAGTGGCGGTCATTTTGATTGAGTGGCGGCCATTTTGATTATGAGTGGCGCCATTTTGATTATGTTTTTCTTAATTCAGCTTTTAATAAATGTTCAGACCAATGTTAGTGTTATCCTTTGAACGACTGGTACACTATAAGGGAGCTTGTAAAATTATAGTAACCGTTAGCCTCCATTTTGAAAAATGGCTGCCATAGCCATCAGGGACTGAATTTGACATGGCCCAATATCCAAATCTGTTCATAATATGATAGTCTACTAGTGTGCCAAATTTGGTGCTCTCCTCACAAAATGCACAATTGTTATGGTATCGTGGAAATGATCCATCAACCACCCTCATAATTGGTAGTGGTGGTGGTTTTGTCCCCCCCCCCCCCCCTCCTTGTGAGAGGTATTTTCCGCTCGTCATAGGGGGAGTGTGAGTAGGAATGTTTATATAATTAAATGGTAATGGGTTATAATTAAGGTAATTTAAGTAAGTGATAAGTGCTGGCATGGAATAAATGAACATTCCCAGTAATATCAAACATGTGCACCTTATAATTAGCACCTTTATTGGAGCGACTGGCTATTGGTCGTCGTCATATTATTTGTTCCTATCCTGCGTGTATACGTGGCAGGTATTGGTAGGGGTGCGCCTCGCCGCCACCGAGGATTGACACGTGTAGGTAGGATTTGTGCTGCGATCGCACCCGCCCACACACGGAGAATCAGTACACTCCGGGCATCCGTGAGGATAACATCTATTGTTAATATATACGTGCTTGTCTACAAGTACAAGTTCCCTCCAGACCCTCGCCTTTATAACATCTCTTACTAATATATACGTGCTTGTATAAAGAAGATTTGTACATACGTTAATTGTACATATAAGTGATAAACCAATAGGACGTGTTAGAATCAACACAGATAACAATTCGCTGCGTCATGGATAACTTGGTGTGAAAACCCTTCTGACGCCCATATCGAAACACTAGTCTCCAGCCCCCCGCTTCAGTCATTCACGGGCGGCCTCGATCCCGGCGACCACTTCGGATCACACGTCATGCAGTATTAATACAAGCCTATAGCCCATTTCAACCCACTATCCACCGATAAGTATCCTAGTTAGTTGATTAGCTGGGGTAATGTGTCGGGAGATAGACATGGGTTTGATTGATTAGGTAAGACCTCATATTAAATTTATGTATGTGACATAAATTCCCACAGGTATATTTAGCTTAGGCGCCGTACTATTATGGATATAGCGTGTAGGTTAGCATATTCTTATCAATGAAATAAATATATATCTGCATATTCATCTCATTCTGACAGGAAAATGGGAAAAGTTATCTGAAACTGTTAGTGATTTGTAATTTGACAAGCAATTTGGAAATCATTGTTGCCTTTAATACTAACAAAATTTATGAACATCTTATAACTTCACATGAAAAAAGCGAATCACACTAACCTTATTCCAACAATTGGGAAAAGGATATGGCTCTGGTTCTTTATATTCTCTCTTCTCATCCAACAATCTTGAAAGGAAACAACGATTTTGTGTTAATCTTTCAGTAACCATAACTTACAGTTGACTACCGTAGATAACACTTTAGTCGCCAGCTGAATAATGTCGCCAGCCGCCAAATATTACAAATTATAGCATTACTACTGATTTTTATGTGCCACTGAAGATGATACACAGTAGTTTATATCATGACTGTATAATCTACCCAGTTTCAGCATTATTTTATGCTTTGTATCTGCAAGTATATATGGTTTCAAATTTCGCTACTAGTTCTTTTTTCGCATTACAACGACGGCGGAAGGACACTCATTACATAAACACTAGATGGCGACCTTATTGTTGGTCGTCACTCTGGTGATATTTTTGTAAATTGTTCATTTATAGCCATACTATGACACAGATGAAGGCAGAAAATGACACAGACTCTCCAGATAGCCCCTTCTAACTTTCTTGAAATCATGGATGTAGAAATGTAAGTATTAACGCCACCACACGTCTGTACATCGAAAAGAACGTTGTCTTGGCGAATTTAGTGTTATCTATGGTAGTGATACATACTGTACTGGATGAAAAATATGTTTAAAATAGTTTCCATGAGGGGCACAAGGGCTCTGCAAGAGACACCTGAATGGGAAAAAGTAAGAAAAAAAAATACATAGATTTATCAACAACAAAATTATAATATACAAAAATGTCTTAAAAAGCTGACCCAGTGTCTGTGAACAAAGGAATCTTCTATGGTGCTACCAGTCTCCTGATTTATCATAACCTTAGCCCTTGTGAGTTAACAGACCTGAGGATAAAATGCCGTAGATTCTTTTGGGTTGACACCAAGGTAGCTCCTGGAATATACTCAGCCTCTTCCAACACAAAATTCAGCAAGAAACGTATTTTGTTTACCTGAAGAAAAAAATCCACATGAATATGGCTTTCGTTATGAAAGAACGATATACATCAAGATATTCTACAACCAGGCAACTAAGTAGGCTACATCAAATAAGACTAGTGATAAGCTGATTTTGATGTGAGATTTCAGCTCCACGGAGTTGAATTGGGAAGAATACAATGCCCAAGGCAGTGAAGACTCATGGGGCAGTATGTTGTTATAAAAAGAGAGGTTGGAAAATTTGGGATTACCACCACTGGAAAAAAGAATAGAAAGAGATTTGATACTAGTATATAGAGCAATATCGAAAATGGAGAGAATTGACAGAGTAGACATATAGTAGAGTTGTGAGGGCTGCAAGAGGCATGAGAGGACACGGAAAGAAGCTGAAAAGGACAAGATATTTGATATATAAGGAGTATGGTTTTCCTTATTAGTGCACTGAAATGTGAAATGACCTGGACAATGACAGTAAATGTGGAGGGAGACCATTAAGAATCATCGCCAAAATACCTCCCCGGTTTAGCCTAAATTTTCTACATATATCGTCCTCGGAAAAATATAATCATTACCATAGAATATACTTATGAATGATGAAGAGGAAGGGAAAAATATTAGAGTAGAAAAGTTATCATATCATCTTTACCTAGAAAAATATAAATATTAATGTTGTTACATACATCACCTATTATTTTCAAAACAAATTCAACTTACCATCATTAGATCTTCTTGAATGATGTCAATATCAAATGCATTTTCGATATCATCAAGAGGATAAATCACATTACCTGTCCTTCCATCACATCCCAAACCCACCAGTGCTCCTGTGTAATGAGTTCCCTTCTTGTTTACTCTATTGGAAGAATGTACATTATCAGTGTTGTTACTAGATGATGTACTATAATAAAAACTACGGTGTATTATATAAAAAAAACAAAAAATCATACTATTATCATTATATTTATCTGCCTATCTGGTAACAAGGTCGATCCAACACACACAGTCTAGGTTGATGGAGCTTGCCACAGGGACGTTAAGAGTTGTTGTTACTGAATACTTACAGCATCATATAAAATCAATATCACCTTACCTAACTTAAACTAATCTAAAACTATGTCCTTCCTTTAGAAATATAATAGAACATTTCATAGACCTCTCACTATTCTTAGAACATATAGGTCTACGACATTGCAACAAATGGCACATCACTCCGCTGTATCAGCAAGTGAGGAACACTGCCCGTCTCTCGCTACCCTGGACACAGAAGAGTGAGCAGCAGGCAGCTACAGGATGGGCGTTTTTCTTCTTCTTTTTTTACATCATAAAGGACTGGCCAAGGGCACACAAAAAAGAGGTAACAAAAAGCCCGCTTAGTTGCCGGTCCCTATAAAGAAGACAGTAAGAGAATAAAGAAATGGTGGGCCAATTTAGTTAGGGAGGTGTCTCGCCACTCCTCTCTTGAAAAGATTTAAGTCGTAGGAAGGTGGAAAAATAGAAACAGGAAGAGTTCCAGAGTTTACCAGTGAAAGGGATGAAAAAGTAAAGATACTGATTAACTCTTGCATTAGGAAGATAAGATAAGATACTTTGATCCTATCTAGATACTTTGCAAGTACCAACTACAAGGTTATTGACTATACAAAGCGCCACCACACCAGGACGAACTTGGTGGACTCGAACCGCTGACCAAATGCAGGGACTCTACACGCATGTCCACGACTCCACCAACCGCGCCACCCTGGCGGGTGCATTAGGAAGATGGACAGAATAGGGATGAGAAAGAGTAGAAAGTCTTGTGCAGCGAGGCTGCGGGAAGGAGGGAGGCATGTAGTTAGCGAGTTCAGAAGAGCATTGAGCATGAAAATAACGGTAGAAGATAGCAAGAGACGCAACATTGCGGTGGTGATTTAAAGATTGAAGACAGTCAGTCAGAGGAAGGGAGTTGATGAGACAAAAAGCTTTAAACTCAACCCTGTTTAGGAGAGTTGTATGAGTGGATCCTCCCCAAACATGTGAGACATACTCCATACATGGGCGGATAAGGCCCCTGTAGAGAGCAAGCAACTGGGGGGAAGAAAAAAAAGGACGCAGACGCCACAGGACACCTAACTTCTTAGAAGCTGTTTTAGCAATAGATGATAAGTGAGATTTCCAGTTCAGATTTTTATCAAAGGATAGTTCAAGAATGTTCATTGTAGAAGGAGATAGTTGAGTGTTGACACTCGCCCTTCTAAAATTACTTTTCCAGTATATTGTGTAAATAACTATATACATATCTGCTTCCCATGAAAAAACACCATCACAGCACCACAATAGCTTGGATGACTAATTTAATGTGATAAATATTATTCATAACATTGAAAGATGCACTAATAAAGCATGTGTTGGTCATCAATTTGCTGATCTTTGTCACCATGTGGTACTTTCAACCATCATAATTTATTATTAAAACATAATAAATTATTCACTTCACACTCATGCACTATACCTGAGATCATAAACAATGTCTACATTCAGTATAATGCAGAGTGCTGCTTTATGTGTTAACCATTTGTTAATTGGCTTGGCTCCATCAGCTGTTGTAGACACCTATCAGCGTCATCATTTTTTATTCGTCCTCAAAACTTGGGGCAAACGGGTAACTCAGCTATTTTCAAAGCCAATATGCAAAGAAAATTTGACATTGATTTGTAATGAGAATGTAAGATAATAACAAAGACATGTTCATATGAATAGAATTCGTGCTTACCTGGGCATAAACAAGCTGTCTTGCCCATATTATAAGATATAACCTACAGTACCTAAATGTATTTTCTGCAGGTAAATATGAACAGTATGACAAAGGGCATTCGATGTTATAATTTTTTAAGTCAACACGATGCACCTAAAGATCATAGTTGTAAGTGTCACGTCCTATTTGTTTGTAATCATAGCTGAAAAAATATCTAGGTACTGAAGGTTATATCTTATAATGTGGGAAAGACTGCTTCATTATGCCCATGTAAGCACGAATTCTATTCATATGAACATGTATTTATTATTATCTTACATTCTCATTGCAATCAATGACAAATTCTATTTCCAAATTGGCATTAAAAATAGCTTAATTACTCATTTGGCCCGGGTTTTGAGGATGAATTAAAAATCCTGGTGCTATAAGTGTCCACAACAGCTGATGGAACCATGTCAATTGAGAGGAAAAATGAGACTGAATAAAACTGATCAATCTTATCAACTTTGACCTTATTTTTTACACATTTCTTTGATTCATTGTTATAAAAAAAAAATCTCAATCATATTTTAGTCCAAAAGCATTGACCTCGAGTCTAGACAGGCTAATATTTACATCTACAATTTACTAATGTATATGGAATCTTACCTCATTTCTGCCAAAGGAGAGAACAAGAGGAGGCATAGTGGAAGAATGCCAGGGATGGAAGGCATGAGGGTAGTATTGTGAAGGGTTGCTGTAGATCCTGATGGATTTAAAGTCACATTTCCCGCTATCAGAAGTCTAAAAGGAAAAATAAATAAATATGAAAGTATGATTGATACATATGTACATACAGGTATCATGGTTGATAGTAAATCATAATGCACAATTACAATTTTTTTCCCTCATTTAAAGAGATTCAGTTTACATACATCACTTTTGTGTTTCAATGCGTGCATGCTCTGAATGACAACAAAGAGGAGATAAGATAGAGGATTATAAATTCCTCCCTATATGTTTTTTCATCATTCCAACAATTACACTGCAGGTATACTTAAGAAAAATGTCTGCGATAACCAATGTTTACACTTTCCATGGAGACATCAAAGGTAAGCTCATATAAATGACTTGTTCAAAAACTTTCCAGCCATAATTCATTATAATTAGGGAGACAGTGGGATTTTTTCAAGGAATATTTTTCTAATGTCAAAAATTGCTGAAAACTCATACAAGTGCCTCTGGCCTATGACAACATTCTGACAGAGATATATTGCGACACATGAAAATTTGAAGGAAAAATTTAAAGGACCCACCACATCCCCCGCAGGGCCGTTCTCTCATTTCTTGAATGCGTAATAAAAAGGCTTGGATAAATGTAATAAAAAAACCATACACTAAAACCCTTATAACTCGGCACGATAGGGGCTCTGGCCCTTGCCAAGTTATTCAATAATGTTAATATGCTGAATTATGCAAATGCCTTCCTCTGATATGGACGGGGAAAAAACAACAACAACAAACATGTAAATAACTTTTACCCATAAATACCACTCATAATAAATCCACTTAAAATCTGTCTGCACCGTCAAGTGGTCTAACCCACATGCCCTGTCCATTAACTCTACCTTCGACTGTGAGTGCATGGGAGGACACAGGGGGGCGGCATGAGCCTCTAATCACAGGCATCACTATAAAAATCCTGCCTGTGCCACCACGGGGGAGGGCCAACCATCACAGCCCTCAAGTGTGCCTCCAGGGCCTACCATGTGAGCCCTGGAGGTCACTGCCTACAGGCGCTATAGGCATAGATGTTATAAAAAAAAAAAAAAAAAAAAAAAAAATTTACTCGGCAGGAGTAATAATTTTTTGCAGACTGTCTTTGCCTTGCCGAGTTATATCAAATTCCGAGTTATACAATGCCGAGTTATAAGGGTTACAATGCCGAGTTATAAGGGTTTTAGTGTACTTTGATTATTTTGATACATCACAACACAAACTGGCATCTTCTTGGGTTGGTTTCGAGTGTGTGTGGGCATTGAGCAGAATCAGAAGTGATGGTTTTACTAAAAAATTGCACAAGCCACTCACTCCCCTTAATCATTTCTGCCAAATGATCTATTTTTCTGGTTACATTGTTAACCACCCAGGTAACTACCTATACAACAAAGGGGCATCTTCCACAATATAATGAGGAATAGTGTAATAATACCAATATGCCTATAGTTGCGTGCTGTGGGATAAATGTTCAGACCACACACTGGCCCACCTGAGTAATTTCTTTTCTGAGCTGCTCCATTTCTCCTCCACTTATATAATTATTTCATGTGGTAGTGTCTCTGATCTATACTTTGAATTTTGAAGACTTTTGCTTTTCTTACCACAATAATCGTACCTGCTGCTGCTTCTCTCCTCACTGATACAAACTTATCACCATCTGCGTTTCTTCCTGACTTTCAGTGCAGCAGTTTCCCTGCCCTTATATTGATAACCTATTATGCATAACACCCTTTTCTCCTCTAAAATAATAAATCACAATAGGGTTTTACTAGTCTTACATGATTAAACAATGAAACAAATGTATTTACATGATCAGATTCATTAAATACTTACCTTTCATGAGGATTTTGTGGCTCAAGGTCCAACGCTGTTGAATTCACTGAAGAACTCTCTACTCTCACTAACTTGGAGCTGCCACTTGGGGTCAATGCCAAAAACCTCAGCAGCAAAGGGGAGTCAGGCCCTCTGAGCTTTACCTTAAAAATTAATACATATGAATTTCTGACATTGAAATAATGCTTTCTTGATTACACTCAACCCTCGGCTATCGCGCCTAATTGGTGCAGCTATAGGTGCGCTATAGCCAAAATCGCGATAGCCGAACAATAGAACTACGTAATGGTAATAATTCTAATTGGTGCCAAGACACCCAAGATGACCACATATTTTACCACAAATTTTATGTTTTTACCCAGTTTTTTCTACGCATGTTGAAATAATACATCAAATCAGGAATCATAATAACAACAAATTTTACAGCATTTTATTTACCTTTTTGGGGGATGACAAGGGGCTTAGATGGATGAGAGCCGAGACTTGTGTGGAGTGTTGTAATTTATGACCACCAGGACGGGCCTGCAACTCATCCAGGATGTCTTCAATTGTTGCACGAGTGAAGCCTCAAAGTCAGATGGTTCATCAATGACAGAGGGCTGATTGGAGGGTCCTGGTTGCGGTCCATCCTCTGGTTGCAGCTCCATACAAACTCTGTAATCTGACGTTGACGGAGAGTTGATGTGGTCATGATACTGCTGCTCATAACTTGCCAGTGCCTGACGAATTAACGAACTAGTCGTCTTGTTCGAGGATGTGGCGTAGCTTGCAACTCAAATTCAGCACTGTCTTGATATCGGCAATAGATAAACCCCCACGCCACACATTGTCATCTTCCTCTTCCTCTCCAGTGCTGTCTGCTTCACATGCCACATCATCCTCTTACATGATATTATCAGCAGTCACTGCTGTATCCTAGCGCTTCGTGTCCTGGTGGAACTCCGACGTGAGTTTCGACAGGGGATGCTTGCAGCCTATGTTGATCTCAAGAAGGCTTTTGACTCAGTGCATCGTGAGTCACTCAGGGATCTTCTGCGACTTCGCGGGATTCCTGCAAGGACTATTGGTTTGATGACTGGTCTGTACTCTGGAACCGAGAGTGCTGTGAAGTGTGGGGGAGGTGTATCCAGTTTCTTTCCTGTGAATACAGGAGTGAGGCAAGGGTGCGACCTTGTCCCATCACTTTTCAACACACTTGTATGGACTGGGTATTGGGCAAAGTTGTAAATTAAAGTGATTGTGGAGCATCCCTCGGCATCACCAAAATCACTGATCTTGTTTTTGCCGATGATGGAGTTATCTTTGCTGAGTCGCTGGAGGTCCTGGTGATTGCTTTCAAGGTGCTGCACGAGAAGGCAAACCCTTTGGGACTTGAGGTCTCCTGGCTCAAGACCAAGGTCCAGGTGTTTGGAGGCTTACTAGATGAAACAGTAGTCTGTTCATGCGTGCGGCGAGGACATAGAGATCTTGGAAAGTTTTACATACCTAGGTAGCGCAGTCCATAATGATGGCGGGTCACGTCCAAAAGCCTTACGGCGGATTGGCATAGCCCACGGTGTTATGAACTCGCTCAGCAGGAGTATTTGGCATTGTCGGTACCTGTGTAGGAGGACAAAGATCCAGATCTTCAAGTCGCTTGTGATTCCTGTCTTACTCTATGGTTGTGAGACATGGACACTAAATAGCGACTTGAAGAGACGAATCGATGCCTTTGGTAATAAGTGTCTTTGCAGAATCATGGGGTATCGCTGGGATGATTACGTGTCAAATCAGCGATTGCACCGTGAGACTGAATCGAGGCCCATTACCTGCATAGTCCGTCAGCGCCAACTTCGGCTTTATGGGCATGTGGCACGCTACCCTGAAACCGATCCCTCCCATCGGGTTGTATCTGTTGGAGACAATCCGGCGTGGAGGAGGCCAAGGGGGCGCCCACAAGGCTCGTGGCTGGGGCAAGTTGATGTTTCTTGTCGAGAGCTTCTTGGTATGGGAAAGGAGCCTGTAAGGGGACTCGCGCGTGGTGACCCCCGGGAGTGGCATCGTAGGGTACCAGGCACTTCCTCCTGGCGGTTCTCTGGTAAACCCTCCAAAATGTTACGCCAAGCATGATTGATAGTGGCAGGCGTAACATTGTTCCAGCAGTCAACCACTAAGTCAATTGCCTGTTTTACGTTGTAAAATCCCAATAACTAATCACTTTCTGTTCTGCCTCAGTATCCCCTTAGCAGGCTACCAGCTAAGTGAAGAGTCACGTCAAAGTGCAGCAACAGGGCCATGACCGTGCTGCCAGACGCACAATGAAACCACTTACCACTCAACATAATACAGCTTATTTTGGTACATAAATGCTTCATTCATTCATGCATTCATTCATTCACGCTTCTGTTTTATATCCATCAAGAATATGTTGAATATCTTGACTATTTAGCCTCGCCATTGAAGTAGAGGGCGCGGCAGCAGCGTCAACACGTCGTACTGTACCGCTTGACCTTATTAGTCACACTAAATCACGCAAGCAGAAAAAGAGGTTCTATTGTATCGTAACACTTGACTGTTGCCATACAAGCCTATCACAACGAATATTTACCCACATCATTGAGCGCGGTTTAAATACAGAAACCCTATATGTACCAGCCGCAGTGAACCCTTAGATAGCCGAGATCGTATTTGTACCAGCCGCAGTGAAGGGGTTAAATCAGCAGGCCTTACTTAAACTGCTCGACCACTTGCAATTACTACCACATTGATGTCTACCTCTGGGCAGCAAACCAAGTTACTTGCCTATCAGGAGGGCATCACTGGCAATCACCCCTACATGTCATTGACCTGTATCTTACATGAGTGATCCCGTTACCTGTAAATAACAAGATTAGAAAAGGGTAACAATTCTGTGAACATTGGGACATGTGCTACATGTGATTTTGTGATTAAGTTCACGTGCTCAGATATGATTTCAGTATGGACCTTAGACTTGAGCAGAAAGCAACATCAAATTCTATGTCAAGGTTGGGAAATTGGCAACGCAAACCCTTGAAATGTTAAAGCAATCCTACAGCAACGAAGCATTGTGCCATGTTCTATATCTTCATATGGTAGGTCAGCTGTTGCTTCAACATGATGCCTCAGAAATTTAGTGTGAGGCAGTTTGCTTTGATTGTGATGGTTTTAGGTTAAGATGAGAAGAGGGTCATTAACAAGAAATGAGTTTGAGTACATAAGTGCTAAATGACTAGGGAATCAGAGAATGAGTTCTGGATTCTTTATAAGGAATTCCAAGATGATAAGATGAAGCTTTCCCAACACATCAGAAGGATTTTTTTTCTCATTGTTATTATTGTATTTTCTGTGCCTAAATTCAAAGAGCTCCTCATAGTCTATGCCTGTCATTTATCAATGATTGTAGTTCACAGCCAGAACAAGTAACATATTGGAACTCAGAAGCGTCCCCCCTCATCTGTAAACACCACATTTACTGGCGGGGCTACATAATGTTTCCATGCATTTGTTTCATTGGTCAGAGATTTCTTCTAAACATATCCAATCCACACAAGTGTAAGCCACAGGAAAAGAAGAATGATAAATGGAATGATATGTGAAGACCCCCTCCACTTACAGCTCAAGTAGTTTTTGCTTTATTTCATCCAATCTTATTTTCAAACAAAAACTAAAGCACCAGCTAAATTCTTGGATAATTTCTGATGACCACCGCCTTGGTTTCGGAAACTTTAATATAAACCCACCACAGACAGCTTACCTGGGTTGAACCTTTTATATAAACCCACCACAGACAGCTTACCTGGGTTGAACCTTTTATATAAACCCACCACAGACTGCTTACCTTGGTTGAACACACCGAATGATCTTTGGAGAGGTTTAATGAGCAAGATGAAAGAGCTGATGTAGAAATGGAGTCGTCATGGGCTCGGGTCTCTATTTCAGTGCTGTATATTGCTCGTAATTCATGATTTTGCTGTAACAAGAAAATTGAAATGTTTCTAAACAAATGCCTGTAAATTTGCATATGCCAATATACAAACAAGTTTTAGTAATTGTGCTCATAAATAAACTGAACTATTTTCCATAGCATCTTACAAGTAATCATGTTACACTTGTACCTTGGATAGGTAGAACTCTTCCGCCTTGACAGCAAATCCCATGGAGATAAGCTTTTGGTTGGCAGAGATAAACTTTCCACCTTCAGTTCCAAGCAGTTTCACGCGTAACACCCCGCTTACAACACTATAGATCTGTGGGGAAAAACAACTAAATAAAATAATTGCTTTTCCCTTCAACAATAACAACTCATAAAAGTGATCACCTGAGTTTTGTTGATTTCTTTATATTTTTCCACCTTTACACTCTTTACTACTATTCCTAAACAGTCAACTTCAGCTTCTATCTCATTATTTTCATCATGATAACTTAAATACTCTCCCCATTCTTTTCACAGCATCCCTACTTTCAGAACCTCATCCTATGTGCCCAGCATCAGCAATAATAGGAACAAACATCATTACTTGTCACATTATTATTACTTCTTTCCAAATTGCTTTTCTTCTTCTTTTGAGATATTTTCTCAGAGAGAGAGAGAGAGAGAGAGAGAGAGAGAGAGAGAGAGAGAGAGAGAGAGAGAGAGAGAGAGAGAGAGAGAGAGAGAGAGAGAGAGAGAGAGAGAGGAGAGAGAGAGGAGAGAGAGAGAGAGAGAGAGAGAGAGAGAGAGAGAGAGAGAGAGAGAGAGAGAGAGAGAGAGAGAGAGAGAGAGAGAGAGAGAGAGAGAGAGAGAGAGAGAGAGAGAGAGAGAGAGAGAGAGAGAGAGAGAGAGAGAGAGAGAGAGAGAGAGAGAGAGAGAAGAGAGAGAGAGAGAGGAGAGAGAAGAGAGAGAGAGAGAGAGAGAGAGAGAGAGAGAGAGAGAGAGAGAGAATTCCACCACATCTTTCATCAACTTTTCTCTTTTCTTTCTGAACTGTCTGCTTCACTTCTCTAAATCTACTTTTGTACAGAAGTCTTCCCTCTTTCTATCCTCCCCACTCTGCAGATACAGGTGCATCCCACTTTTGCGAGTTAAGTTTCAATTTCAAGTAAGGTTGTACAGGTTGAAGTTCCCAAACTCGGCAACCTCGGGACCAGCACCGAGCCGAGTAATGGAATTTTCCGACTTTTAGAACGTAGATATATTAAGGGGAAAAAAACCATGAAAATAATAATACCAATAACAGACCTGTAGAAGTACACAAAATAACAGTGTACACAACTCTACAGTCACAACACCACTGAACAATAACTACAAACAAATCGGCGGGAGAAACCAAGCGGCCTAGTGTGGTGGCACCTAGCGGCCGACCCGGCAACTACGCGCCGGGTTTTGGGTGTTCTGCCGTGTTTTGGAAAATCCGGAACCATAGCCAAGTTTTGGGTGTTGCCGAGTCTTGGGATGCGAGTTTGGGAACTTCAACCTGTACTGGATAGTGATTTGGCCAGATAACCCGATACCTAATATCTAACAAAATTAGTCTTACCAGGATAACCGGATACCAGATAACCGGATACCAGATATCCGGCTAATCTGGATGGCCGGCATCGGATATTTGGCCGGACAATAAGTCCTGGCCATTCAAACCCATCATGATATAAAGTTTCTTATCATCAAATGTTGAAATAGTTTTGAGGTATATTTGGAATGAATAAATAAATAAATAAATAAATAAATAAATATATCTAGAGCCTCTTGCATTGGGCAGAAACTACATAATTTAATGAATATATATTAAATTCTTTCACAAGTCTAAGATTCTGACTGATTATGCATTCTATTAAATAATGAATACAATTGATTACCCCTGTATTACTCGTGGGGCTAGAGTGAGTTCCGAACAGTCAGTAGTTCGGAGCAGTGTCAAGTGGAGACGGGCAATATAATTATTGTTCACTTTTTTTATTTTTTTATTATGTGGATGAGGATCCAAACCTTAGCCACACACCTCTTTGAACCTTAGCCACACACCTCTTTGAACCTTAGCCACACACCTCTTTGAACCTTAGCCACACACCTCTTTGAACCTTAGCCACACACCTCTTTGAACCTTTGCCACACACCTCTTTGAACCTTAGCCACACACCTCTTTGAACCTGAAGCCACACACCTCTTTGAACCTTTGCCACACACCTCTTTGAACCTTAGCCACACACCTCTTTGAACCTTTGCCACACACCTCTTTGAACCTTAGCCACACACCTCTTTGAACCTGAGCCACACACCTCTTTGAACTTAGCACACACCTCTTTGAACTTGCCACACACCTCTTTGAACCTTTGCCACACACCTCTTTGAACCTTAGCCACACACCTCTTGAACCTGACCCACACACTCTTTGAACTTTGCAAACTCTTGAACTTGAGCCACAAACTCTTTGAACCTTCCACCCTTCCCTTTGACTTACACACACTCTTGAACGAACTATACATAAATAGAAAAAAGAAGAACTAGAAGAATGATGAGAAGAATTCCTACTACCCAATTTCGGATAACGAAGAGAGAGAGAGAACGAGAGAGAGAGAGAGAGAGAGAGAGAGAAGAGATACATGAACGAAGAGAGAAGAGAGGAGAGAGAGAGAGAGAGAGAGAGAGAGAGATAGAGAGGAGAAGAGAGAGAGAGAGAGAGAGAGAGAGAGAGAGAGAGAGAGAGAAAAGAGAGAGAGAGAAGGAGAGGAGGAGAGGAGAGAATCGAACATCCAATGGAGAAGAGAGAGAGAGAGAGAGAGAGAGAGAGAGAGAGAGAGAACGAAGAAGAGAGAGAAGAGAGAGAGGAGAGAGAGAGAGAGAGAGAGAGAGAGAGAGAGAGGAGAGAGAGAGAGAGAGAGGAGAGAGAGAGAGAGAGAGAGGGGGGGGGGGGCATTAATAGCAAGGCTTAAAATAGTCGTCCAGACCATTTCATCATTCCTGATTTAATGCAGTCAAATCATAGCCATTGACGAGTATATCAACAATACGTCGTCACTTTTTGTATCCAGTCAGCCGTTTTTAAATAATCCGCAATCAAAATCTGCAAATTCCCCGAGTTCTCAAAACGCACTCAAGATTTGCAGACGCTCAGGCTCCGTGACGTACCATCAGGGAGGCTCATCTTCCCGCGCTTGATCAGAGAGGCACGTAAACACAGAGATAAATATAATACTTGAAGATATTTGGGTGTTTCTGATAGATTTGTTTTGCTATATGCCACATGCATGCATCCTTTATGGGTGCAGCAAGACAGCTGTGCCTTTCGAGAAAAGTTTGCACACGGAAAGGAGTGGCGTGTGTAGGAGTGGAGTGGCGGAGTGGCGTGTGGTGATTCACGCCTATAGTGTGTTGGGGCGAACAGTTGTGTTGAGAAACAATGTGTAGTGAGGGTAGCGATGGACCACCACGACTGTGAGGCTTTGCCTCTTAACAAGACCAAGTAAACCAAGTAAACCAGTTGTGGAGTGGGCGTGGGCGTGCCCTGTGGTGGTGTGGCTGTCACACTTTCTGCCTTCCCGCCAGCATATTTTCCAACTCTTTGCTGTAGTTAATGCTAGTATGTGGTTTCCGAGGAATTACGTTTGACTGTAGCTCCAAAACTAACCATAGGATTTTCTCGAAAGTACCTTCATTGTGATTCCCACACACACATGGTTTAACCTTATTTACCAATCCATGTTTTGGAGAAGTGCCAGGTCCTCCTGCTGAACCTCAGGCTCTGCTAACACCTGTTCATCCACCTCGTACTCGGGCTCAAACATATAGGATCCCATGACAATCTGAGGTTCGTTTTCCTCATAGTATACGCGACCAGCGTCATTTCTTTCGGTGTCAGATTGAGCATCATACTCTAGATCTGTCACAGCGACAGATTCACTGTCTGACACCGAAGTTCAATCGCTCATCATAACATTTGCCGACAGGTGTCAGACAGAGTGTCTGCGGGCGTCCCTGTTCTGACGTCATCAATAACAGTCGTAGCCCTGTTGGAGGGAAGATTTTTTTTTTCGCGCGCTTTTTACAAAAGTCGTGTTTTTACGGAAATATGGCCTGGAAATCAATTATTTTTGGTGGATTAGGTGTTTTGAATGTACATTCAACATAATTCGGCAAAAAAAATTTGGGTCTGGACGACTACTTTAAGATGTCTAATGTAAAGGCTTTTCACTTATACCTGGACTGTGAAGCTCTTGTTGAGGGCATAATTTTGGAGCCATTTTGTAGCATTAAATCCCCATGACCCATACGAGTCTTTGGCAGCAGGTTTTACTTCTGCCAGCATACATTCAACTGCCAACATATTCACCTCCTTAAGTCTGTGAATGAAAAAGAAATGAAATATATAATATATAAAGAACTGTGTTGGCTTAAAACCCATATGATTATTTTCTAGAACAAAAAATTACGTAACCATTCTATCAATTTTCAGTGTAATGGCACTTTTGTGGTTAAATGAATTACCATTAATTCACATTCCTTATTACTTATCCTAATGCAGTAAGAATACTCATTCAATGGAGTCCCATTGTGCTAACAGAAAAATAAACTGTTTCAAAATAAATACTCATTACGTATCTCACCTTTTTGGCAGAAGTCTTAAATCTGAAGCATCCACAACTTCACTATTTCCATAATCCACAAAGAAAATCTGAAGTGTAAAAGTCATAGTTTTTAAGGGGCCTTATAAGAGATTATATAATGTTTTTTATTTTCATTAGTCATGCAGGAACTGAGCTGTAAATCTTCATAAAGGAACTACAGTAAACCCTCTATAATTTGAACCCGTATGATTCAAACTTCGGACAATTCGACCTGCTTCACACCAAGTTCAAATTTTTCAACTTTCAATAATCAGAACTGAAGTTCGAATTTTCAGAGTTTTCTGCAACATCTTCCATCTCCTCTGTGCCATCCACTTCATCAGCCAGCCTCCACATCACCTCCAACACATTAAGCACCTCAAGCACTGAAGACTTTACCTTACAAATCCCCCGAGACACCTGCCAGGGCTAAGTTCAGTAGCGGACACCCCCCTCCCACACACACACACACACACACATATAAAAAGAAGCATGTAAAAAAAGTTGGAGAGGATACAGAATGGCAACAAAGATGGTACCAGAGCTAGAAAAACTTTCTTATGAGGAAAAACTGAAGGAAATAAAGTTACCAACACTCGAGCAGAGAAGAGAAAGAGGAGACTTAATAACAATTTTTAAGCTGATAACGATGAGGGAAGAAACAGACAATGAGAGACTACTGACTCGGAAACAAAGAGGTCGATACACAAGAGGACATGCAAAACAACTAGGAAAAGGGAGATACCTGAACAACATAAAGAAGTACAGCTTCCCGCATAGAATTGTAGAAGTTTAAAAGTTTGGAATGGACTAAATGAGGAGGTGATATCGGCACATAATGTGCACCAATTGAAAGAAAGACTGGATAAATGTAGATACGGAGACAGGACCACACGAGTGTAGCTCAGGCCCTGTAAAACACAACTAGGTAAATACACACACACACGAGCTCGAGCCAGTGTTGCCATTCTAGCTATTTTCCCGCCAGTTCTAGCGATGTTCGACTGTGATCTGGCTATCAAATTTGCCATCTAGCGGCTAGCGGGAAATCTGGCGGGTGCAGAACACCGTCTAGCAGTTTTCTAGCGATTTCATTTTACAGACACGATGGAACTTAAGAGTTCAGATATTTTACAAAAAAATGCATTTCAGTCATGAAAAAAACATGTTTTATCGTGGCATGAAAATAGTTGAGTGAATGGTATAGACTTGTATGGAATGGTATGGAATGGTATGGAATGGTATGGCATTGGTAAATGAAGGGTTTTCTAACAGTTTAATGAAAGCATTTAAGATTTGTTATTTAAAATATCAATATCGTTATGGCTAGTATCGGAATTTTGGATTTATCAATTTATCGGTTATCACTTTATCGGGCGATAAATTTATCGCCAGTTATCGATTATCGGTTATCGCCGATAAGGTTATCGTTATCGATTTATCGGTTATCGCTATAGATTTTTTCGTTATCGCGCCCACCTATACATAGAAAATACATAAAGAAAACAAAATTGGACTTACCACTGTCTGAAGGTTTCCGTCCTGGGAAGGAAATAAATCTTCAACTCTGGCTCTGTAGTACGCCTGCATTCCTTGAATGTCTGTAAATGGAGCTAGGCAGACACATCCAGGAGCTATCACAGATAGGGACAAAGGAGTAAAGTCCTGCACTGAAGCCATGATGATTTCCTCCATATGCTTCAGATTTCCAAGATTATTGCCCTCACTTGAAATTACCCAGAAATGTCCAGCTGAAACCACCTGCAAGGCAAAGAAGTACTGAATTAGTTCATTAATTTTAGGCCAAAATGAATTGCATGTGTTTACCTACTTGCAAAACATAAACCCTCAGCTGTAGCCCTGTGGTCCTGTCCCTATATCTGTATTATTTTTATTGATATCAACTTCTTCCCACTTGTATTCTTTCCTATTTCTTAAAATTTCTTTTTGTGAGTGAACCATAAAATTGGTGCCTGTTCTGGCTTTAGTTTCATCCTAGACTGGGTGACTAGGATATAAGTCTCCACCTCCTCCTTTCACATTAATCTCTCTATCTCTCTCTCTCTTTCCTTTAGCAAGTTTAATTTTCAATATGATGTGAATGTCTTCATGTAAACTATTCTTCATCGTTGAGCAAATAAAGATACCAATGATAGAAGCTCTACTTACATGAGTGACATAAACATCCCATGTATGATTTGTGGGAGATGGTAAAACTGGGGCCTTGAGACTGCTGCTGGTTGGCTGTGTAACTCTCACACCATGATTTGCTAGGGTGTGTCTTGATGGTTGTGAGTCTCCATAGCTGACTACGTGTGCAGAATCATACTGATCACTGCTATGACCAAGAATTTCCTGCATCTGCTGTTCAGCTTCGTCTGGACTGAAAAGTACATTATATATATATATATATATATATATATATATTAGTGATGGACCGAATATTCGTATTCGCATTCGCAATTGCGAATATTTGCATGTTTTTCTAATATTCACATTCGCACTCCCACTCGTAGTTTTTAGCGAATATGCGAATATTTTGCCCAAATCATTAACTTACAAAAATAAGAAAAAACATTACAAGTGAACATAATATTACACAAGCAAACATTTAAATAAATTTATAGTTTAGCCGAGTGTAAGTCGAAAGAATGTAGTGAGGAGGCGTACTGGTAGCCAAAGCTATAGTCCCTTGGACACTAACTCCCTCCTCTACCCTTCAATAGAGTGGCAGTTGCTACTCTCAAGGTCACTGTTACTGAATTAAACTCTTTTGCCTCGTGCGCCATACTGCAGTAAGTATACGCGCTCTTCTCTCTCACCCACGAACACAATCAACTTTCTTTGAAAGAGACCAGTATTGCAGCAGCCTACTGCGTCATGGCGTCCAGCCACACCAGTGTGGTTTGGGATTATTTCGAGATTATTTCTTATGACATTACAAACTGTAAACTTAGCAATAATAATTATTCATGTAAGATATTATCATGTTAGAGTTCGAAATACACGAATTATCATATTCATGTAAGGGTGAGCAGGAACTGCCGAAAATGACGGAACCTTGACGAATAGTGTGAATAAAAGACACGGCTGACGGAACGCTGCCGTGATTTCAGAGTGTAAACCAGCCTTCACCTGTAGCTACCTTCCTGAAGAAGACTAATCAACCCTCGCGACTGTGATAGATTCATAGGTGTAAACAGGGCAAATATCGTTGATCCCGACAACTGTGCCCTTCAACAATTACAACAATAACAACAAGGTAGAGATGGTTACCTTACAGTGTTACCTAAATATCTTCGTAAATTTTTGTTATTGGGCAACTACTGATTTCGAGGCCGAAACTTAGTCCTCCTGAATAGTTTTGATGTGTTTTGAATGAATCTGGCTCTCGTTTTTGTCGGAAATCAATGTTTGTTTACATGTGTGTGTGGGGGGGGGGGCCAATCTGCCCCTCCCGGTCCGCCCCGCAAACATTGCTACGCTTCACACTGCCATATTATTGGTAATTTTCTTTTTTTCTCTATATCATGTTACTAAACCAAACCCCACCTCTAACCTAACCTAATTTAACTTTCTAGCTGAAATAACGGTAGATTTCCGGTACTACGTGTAATGCCATTATTATTCAATTGCGCCATGGGAAATGGGGCTCAAAATACTCAGAATGAAGAAAGCTACACGATGATGTAGGTAAGAGTCCTAGGACTTTTGAAAGCCCACTACCAAAATAATACCAATATCTATGCAAATTTTCCACAAAGTCTAAACACATAGCAGAAAAGCAACAAAGGCATAACTACAACATTAAATCTGAGCTATATGTCATTGGTAGCAAAATATTATAATATCAATACGTAGGGGCATCCTGCAATATATTATGACCGATTTTGGTTACCCTGTCATTCCTTTTACAATTTAACTAGTATTATTTTTCATTCACATTCACTGCACTGTGAATATTGTATTTAGGTACATGCTCATAATCATTTGCTTTCCCCTACAAATCCCTTATTTTTTTTAAAAATAACTTTTGATAAATTTAAGAAAAAAATAAAATAATTCCCCCCAAAACACCAATTTTTTTTTCTTCTCAAAACCTCCTTGTAAAATAGGGGTGCGTCTTATGTGCCGGCAAATACGGTATAATATATATATATATATATACAAATATATATACACACAACACTCGTTTTCCCGGACTAATAGGGTGGAGCACTGGTCCGGGAACAGCAATAGTCCGAGGCCATTACCCGCCCCCGGACGTTTATCCTACTCTAGTATTTACTGTCCGGCAACCGCCAATATCAACTACCCCGCCGCGGACCTTTACGTCCGCTGAGTATGCTGTCCCCTGGCGAGAGGCAGCATAAAGTGTTCAATAGTCTCAAGAGACTTTCCTACACCAGGGGCAGTGGGGAGTCAGGGGACTAACGGAGGCGGTGCAGGTGAACCGTGAATGGCGTGTGCCCAAATGTAAACAATACGACCGCTGAGCATGCTGCCACCTGGCGGGAGGCAGCAGAAAGTGTTCAATAGTTTCAAGAGACGTTCCTGCACCAGGGGCAGTGGGGGTCAGGGGACTAACGGAGGCGGTGCAGGTGAACCGTGTGTCGTGTGCCCAAATGTAAACAAAACGACCGCTGAGCATGCTGCCACCTGGCGGGAGGCGCGGACACTGACCAGGGGTGACAGGAGACGCTCGGAACGCCGGACTACTTTGTCAATTTACGGACTGGACCAGGCATTTGTCCGGGACTCTGACATATCCCCGGACCTCGGATTTTGTCCGGCAAATCCGATATCCAGGAAATGGAGGTTCGGGAAAATGAGGGTTGTGTGTATATGTATATAATATATATATATATATATATATATATATATATATATATATATATATATATATATATATATATATAAATAAATAGATATATAAATATAGCTATGTATGTATAATAAAAAAATAAAAAATAAAATATATATATATATATATATAGTATATATGCTCAAGATTTTCTGAGGGGCAATGATGACAAAGATAATGAAGAGGGGCCAGACAACACTAATACGTCTGATAGTAATGAAGAAGACTGAAATACACTGCATGTGCTGTGGTGTTCCTAAAAGTTATTATGGAGCTAAAATGGCAACGTACACTGAGGCAGACGGATGTTTTGAGTGTTACTTGGAGGCCAGGAATGGTGAAAGTGACTGTGATGAGCGTGACGAAAACTGAGTGCCACGATGACAGTGACAGTGATGTAGAAAGACGTTCGTTCTCTCATTGCAACTCTCAGTCAAACTTAGATCTGAGAAGCATGAAGTCAAAGAGCCTAAACTGTTCCATGTAAGTATTATTTTTTAAACTACTTATTTTTACCAGCTTTTGTACCGCAATGTTCATAAACAATATCAATAAGAACTCTAAAACATTTATAATACAGCATTCTAGTGTTCGTATCAAAATTTAATAACCATTACCGTATACTACCGTATGCAGCAAGCCTCCCTCGGTAGGTAGTAAATGGGTAGGAAGGCCCTGACTGACTTGGGCGAGTAATGACGTCATCAAACTTGTCATCAGTCACCAGCCAATGACTGTTTCTAAAACTTCTCAACCAATCACAAGCCAACAAGATGAGTGACACGGCTTAAAAGGTCGTGATTACCCCTATATTTTCCAATTTCCAAAGTAGTCTCATGTGGAACTTTATCAAATGCCTTTTTAAGATCTAGATATACACAGTCTGCCCATAGATCTCTCTCATGTGTTGTATCAATTACTCTTGAGCAAAAGCTTATTAAGTTGGTCACACATGATCTCTTTTTCCTAAAACCTTACTGCCGGTCTGTTATTATAACTTCATTTTCTAAGTATTCCGTCCATTGCTTCTTTATTATTTTCTCACATATCTTGCATACTGTGCTAGATCATGTCTTGGTCTTTAATTAGTGGTAATCCTTCTTCCCATTTTATTATTTGGCAAATATATCTTGCTCTCTTCACTCCTTTGGCACTCTTTTCTGTTGTTAATGAGCACTTATATATCAAATACTGTTCAAACCAACTGCTTTCTGCAACTCTTTAAAACATAACCAAACACTCCGTCTGGTCCTATTTGTGTGTTGTGTATGTGTGTTGTGTGTGTGTTGTGTGTTGTGTGTGTGTGTGTTGTGTGTGTGTGTGTGTGTGTGTGTGTGCACGCACTTCTTACCTTATCAAAGTTATGCATAAGCTTTGGGAAATTCTTGGAACCTGTCGCATCTTGAGGGCAAGATGCATGGTAGTGGGACTACTCCCGGGAATGTTCCGGAAATGCTCCTCTTTCACACATGACCCATCCAGGTTTGGGAATTGAATGTATGCCCTAAAAAGGAGAAAAATAAGAAAATAAGATAAAAAAATAAGGAAGCTACAAGAGGCCGGGAGATCTACATGTGGTAGGTCCTTTGACTTAACACGACCTTCAACCACCTTTCATCTCCATCCATGAAATTGTCTAGCCTCCTTTTAAAACTCCCTATTGACTCTGCACTAAATACCTGAAGACTGAGCCCATTCCAATCATTTACCACCCTATTTATGAACCAGTTTCTCCCTATTTCTTTTTTAAATCTACGCTTTTCCGATTTGAGTCCGTTACTTCTTGTTCTCCCCTGATTACTAGCCGTAAGAACTTTTCCTACATCTCCTTTATTGTATCCCTTTAAGGGGCGTCACACGAATATTTCCGAAAAAAAATAGAAATATTCGAAAAAATTATCATGCGTAGTTGAACACTTGAGCAAGCTTGTGACAAATTTATTAGTAAGAAAGCAGAAAAGATGAAAGAGTTATGGCTGATCCCCCTTTAATGAGAGATACAAAACTGACATAAACAGACAGATAAACATGATAAGAGAATTCAATGCTAAAAAAGGAAGAATAAAGATAAGGGGGAAAACACAGAGAGCGAGAGAGAGAGAGAGAGAGAGAGAGAGAGAGAGAGAGAGAGAGAGAGGAGAGAGAGAGAGGAGAGAGAAGAGAGAGAGAGAGAGAGAGGAGAGAGAGAGAGAGAGAGAGAGAGAGAGAGAGAGAGAGAGAGAGAGAGAGAGAGAGAGAGAGAGAGAGAGAGAGAGAGAGAGAGAGAGAGAGAGAGAGAGAGAGAGAGAGAGAGAGAGAGAGAGAGAGAGAGAGAGAGAGAGAGAGAGGAGAGAAAATTTTCTTTGCTGCCGAGTATACAGAATTCTGAGTATACAGTGCCGAGTATATAAATTTCTACTTATGCCTATGCCGAGTTATATCAAATTCTGAGTTATACAGTGCCGAGTTATAAGAGTTTTACTGTATAGGCAAACACCATTAATGACTTAAAAACAACTTATATGTACATAGATGAATATCTAATACTTTTACCCACCTATACTTTACAGTTGCTCTCAGTACCTCATATACATTATTGACTCTATGCTAAAGTAACGGATTACGCTCTTGGCAGAGTAATCAACGTACGCATGTAACCAGTTAAGACAAGGGGAATACCAAGGGCCTACATTGATTTTGGACAGTTGTGAATGTTCTGCTACTACACCTGCTATCAGTATGGACATAACAAATCAGTCTGTTGGTAGGCTTAATGTTTAAATGGTAGAGCATATTTTCAATCTAAGATTATGTGGCATTTTCACAAACTAGGTATATCCATGATCCCATATATATATATATATATATATTCATCCAGTCAATTGGGATTTTGCATATATGTAATGTATACTGCTTACTTAGATCCCTCATAGCTGATGACAAGATTTTGAGAGCACTCCTTGAATAAATTTCTAATCTGCTGATCGTAGATGATATTTGTAGCTGCAGGAATCCCACTGACTACCACTGTTCTGAAAGGGTCATGTCCACTGAGCTCCCGACAAACTTCCCGTTGGTAATCTCCAGGTACAGTTCTTTTGTAGTAATGTGGGAAGAAAGCTGCAGCCATGCACATCTGAAAACATGGTAAACTTTCTAATCTTTCTTTTCAATATCATGATCCCTTTCCTAAGGTAAAAAAGGCAAAGTAGCACATATAGGAAGAAAAGAAATATATTATTTTTTTTTCTTTTTTCAAACAGAACGAAACAGCCATTCATAACAAAACCATAAATTGAAGTATAATACAGTAACAAAAGATACACTCTCATCTTGTTCCTCCTAGTGGGCAAGGGGTTGTGCAGTATCGAAGAAAATTGACTGTAGTTGAAAGTTCAGCAATTTTACAACGGCAGTTCTCACAAAGTAAAGAACCTGCATCGGGTTTTGCTTCAAGACCAACAAGAAAGCAGCAGAAACCCACAAATTGCTTCAAGAAGTTTTTGATGTCAATGTCATATTCCAAAACAGAATATTTTTTTCTGCTAAAAGTTTCATGGAAGGAAAAACCATCTGTTGAAGAAATCATGAGTTTTGGACGATCGTCGACGAGCAACCTACAAAACGTTCATAAATTGTGTATGGTTATCCTTGCATGTTATAAATGTGCTATTCATATCTGTAATATTTCAGGGCTGTTTGAAAGGAGCATTCAATACATTTTGTTGGACTTGTTGAACAACTTGTTACTGCAAAATTTTTGCCGAGACTGCTGAGTGATGACCAGAAGACACATTGAGTTGCAGTTTCCAGGCAGCTTAAAGATCATGAGTAATGACACCAATACCATTTCCAAGGTCATAACAGGTGATCAATCAGTGGCGCGTCGCCTCGCCCAAACTACGATGCCACTCCGAGGGGTCAGCACACGCAAGTCCCCATGCAGGCTCCCTTCCCTTACCAAGCAGCTCTCGACAGGAAACATTAACTTGCCCCAGCCACGAGCCTTGTGGGCGCCCCCTTGACATCCTCCACGACAGATTGTCTCTTACAGATACAACCCAGTGGGAAGGATTGGTTTCAAGGTAGCATGCAACATGCCCATATAGCCAGAAGTTGGTGCTGACGGGACTATGCAGATAATAGGCCTCGATTCAGTCTCAGATTGCAGTCGCTGATTTGACACGTAATCATCCCAGCGATACCCCATGATTCTGCGAAGACACTTATTACCAAAGGCATCGATTCGCCTCTTCAAGTCAATATTCAGTTTACAGGTCTCACATCCATAGAGTAGGACAAGAATCACAAGCGACTTGAAGATCTGGATCTTTGTCCTTCTGCACAGGTATCAAAAATGCCAAATACTCATGCTGAAAAGAGTCCATAACACCATGGGCTATGCCAATCCGTCTTAGGACTTCTTGACGTGACCCGCCATCATTCTGGACTGCGCTACCAAGGTAACCCTTGGCACTACCAAGTGGAGACTAGAAGCTAGGGTAAGTTATTTTCCTGATGGGTAAATTCCTATAATTTCTGGTTAGCTTTTCTTAATTTAGGAGTTGGTAAATGGTGAAAATTATACACTTTTAAGTGAAGACAATAGGATAAAGCATTGAAAACAATACCTTTGTGAGTGTGAGAGGAGCTTCTTTCGTGAGGCAAAAACTCAGGTACTAACAAGTGAAAAAAAAAAAAAAATAAATTAATAACTATGGATAATGTAAGGATTGTGTTGTGGATCATATTGATTGAAAAACCCGCACATATGGGAATTTTAGAAGTCACCTCTTTACATAGACGTAGAGGGAACAAAGTTTTAGAGATAAAACTACTTTGTGGCAAACATTATATCATATTCCATTGCACAAACCTTCAGAATTAGTGTTTGATCCTTTTTTGGTGTACTCTGGTGGGTTTGGACAACAATTTTTAGGTTTTTGAGGCGATCTGTAAGTTCTTCCACTAGCTTGTGCACATCTTGAAGGCTGCTGAGTTGTACATAACTATGCTTTGCCCATTCTTTTTCTGCTTTGCCTCCTGGCACAAGAAATTCACCTGTGCTCTGCATACGCTGCCAAACCTATTGAGAAACAAAAAACATTAATTCATTGTTTCAAGTTATTTCAAAGTTAGCATTCACTTGCATAGATAGTAAAAATCAGCAGTTACTGCATTACAGTACCCACCCGAGTTTCACGCTATCCGAGTTCGCGCAGCGTCCAAAATTCTTACAATCCTGACTTTCTCGCATTATCTCCCCGACTTTCGCACTGCTTCGTACACGCTTTTTTCTCTCTGTTTTTTGTGCCTACAGCGCCGTTAGGCAGTGACCTCCAAGGGTGGAACGGTAGGCCCTGGAAGTTCACTTGAGGGCTGTGATGGTTGGCCCTCGCCCATGGTGGCGCAGGCATAATTTATATAGTGACACCTGTGATTAGAGGCTCATGCCGCCCCCCGTGTCCTCTGATGCACTCGCAATCGAAGGTAGAGTTAATGGGCAGCATTTGGGTGTTCTTAAGCCACTCGACGAAGCAGAGAAAATTTCAAGTGGATTTTACAGCCCTCATCAAGGATCGAACTCGGGTCATCGAGAACACCACTCGGAGATGCCAACCACTCTGCTACCGCTTCCCCTAAAGCGGCTATTACACGAGGCACTTTTCTGCTCAGTGAGCAGTTTCGAGGATTTTGCTCAATGAAACCCTGTTTGGTTGAGCAAACAGGGAACTACTTCGAAGCTATTTTTGCTCGTCATTTTGAGTGAGCAAAAACATTTTCTGTTGTAAAGGACCGAAATTAGTGGATGACTATATTATTTATTGCAAGATCATTTTCTTCTAAAACTCTCAAGAAGACATCAACATGCCTGCTGACTGGACAGACGAGATGGAAAGCTTACTGATTGACTTAGTTCAGGCACATCCTACAATATGGAACATATATAGCCCTTTATTTGTTAAAAAAACATAAAAAAAAAAACATACACCCGCAATACCTAAGAAGCCTGACCTTCCAAGTAATTTATTTACGGTGATACACAGGCGACAGGTGTGTTGCGAGGCCGTACAGGTGTGGTATATATGGTAAGGCGAGAGAGGCTAAGAGTGCAGTGTTAGCCCCCGAGTGGGTGTGTCTGACCTAAAGAGCGAACGCGTAGTTCTCGTCCACTATAACGGTGTCAGCCCCGTACCGCCGCGGCCACGGGTACGGCGCGGGCCACAGTGGTCCATAGAAGCTACTCTCGGGGATTACAGGAAGTTTAAATGAATCAAAAACCTTTGGCCTAATCAAAAAACCTTTCTTAATTAGGTATATTGAATTGAAAGTAGTAAGTTTCGTACACTGATTTTGAGTATTTTCGTACATACCTGGTGTCATTTCGTAACTCTAGTAGTCAAGTTCAACTCTGCGCTGAGTGTACAAAACGACTATGGTTTCATATAGACTACGAAACAACTTTTGGTAATAATGGACGAGAGTTTCACGGTCGTTTTCAGAGACACCAACTATTTTTTCTTGGCCTACAATAGGTGCTTGTTCTAATGGAGATAGTTTTATTTTGCGCAACCCCCCCCCCCCAAAAAAAAAAAATTATAATAATAATGAAACCTAACCTAACCTTATAGGTTTTAATGAAACTTTACCTAACCTTAAAGGTTTTAATGAAACCTAACCTAACCTTAAAGGTTTTAATGAAACCTAACCTAACCTTATAGGTTGTAATGAAACCTAACCTAACTTTAACCACAAAGTATACTTTTTTTTCTTTTTTTTCTTCTTCTTTTTCTTTCTTTGCACAAAATAAAGCTATCTCCATTACAACAAGCACCGCTTATTAGGAAGCGCTATGATCATTTGTATCATAACCGCACTCAGGTCTGTATGCATTTTGCTCATCAAAACACAGATCACCGTGTAATAGTTTCGTTGAGCAGCTCAGTGAAATCTGCTCACTGAGCAGAAAAATGCCTGTGTAATAGCGCCTTAAAGCCCTGTACACACTACCACACCACCGTCTGCACTTCCCGTCGATCGAGTGTTCCGTCACTCAAAAGCGGCAGTGTGGACAGGATGCCGACGAGCAATAATGTAAGTGCAAGTCGGCAAGCACCAACGGCAAGCACCGACTGTGGCGTGGTAGTGTGTACGGGGCTTTAGAGATGTACCAGAAACGTATTCCTACCATTGGCATCACGCGCGCTGCCTTAAGGCCGTGTCACACGGTAACTTTTTCCGGCATCTTTTGGTATTTTGCCAACATTTGATGCCTGATACCGGCATCTCTTGGTGGTAGCAAACGCGGAGTGCGTATGATCGTCCTCTTGCCACAGTACTGGCATCTTTGTTACATCTAAATACCCACTAACGAGGGATCTTTAAACTCTGAGGGTGGCTGATATAGCTGATTACCCTCAGGCATAATAATTGTGATCTCCCTGTGGGGGGCTTCTTGCTTAATACCTTGCAAACTTTGGGTTAAAGAAGCTTTAGCTGTAGATGGAATATGAGCACACTCCAGTAATCCCTCATATTCAATTACTTTATCGAGATATCTTTGACATTCGTGTTCATGATTGATAACACATTGCTGAATAATTTCTTTATCCCCAGCTTGTCTTAATTGAACTTCATATAGGCAGTAAGCCTCCTCATATTTTTCCCATTGCTCATTTAGCAATGGTGGACCTGACTTTAAACTACTATAGTCAATAGGGACAGTCCCAGCTGCTACATCACACTTTTTATATATTCGTGTAAGCCAACCTAATTTAGCTGCTAATGCTTTGGTCCCTTCCTTCATGATTTTAATTGATTAACTCAAATGAAATATTAAATGCAAGATTACGTTACTAAAATCATTATTAGTTGATAAGAAATTATATATCCTAAGTGGTGGTAGGGCCTACTCGGCCTAACAAGACGCGGAGCAAGGCGTATATAATTGCAACCACCACCTAACTACTACAACTAACTAGTACGTAAGCTCTGGTGTTATCTACTGCCTGGCATATGGTAGTTACCCTGCAGTCATTCTTGACGCTGCGAAATACCCCGCCTCCAGCCCCATAACCAGCGATTGTGGTAGGCTCATAATTACCTCACTTAACGACCACTTTGAATCACATGAACATCAATATTCCTCACACGGGGCACCAATTTTTGGTGATTTATATCTCGTACAAATTTAATTTGAGGGTTCTTACCTATCAATCAAACCCATGTCTATCTCCCGACACATTACCCCAGCTAATCAACTAACTAGGATACTTATCGGTGGATAGTGGGTTGAAAATGGCTGATTGGTTTGATTAATACTGCATGGTCTTGTGATCCGATGTGGTCGCCGGAATCAAGGCCACCCGTGAATGACAGGGGCGGAGGGCTGGAGTTATTGTGGATGGCGTCAAGTGGTTATCACACCAGTAACTTGACGCGGCGGATTGTTATCTATTGTGTTGCTAAGACACGTCCTTTGATTTAACACTATGTACTATTAAAGTATGTACAAATCTCTTCTTTATACAAGCACGTATATATTAGAAAGAGATGTTATTAAGGCGAGGGTCTGGAGGGAACTTGTACTTGTACTTATACAAGCACGTATTAGATGTTAACTCCTCGGATGTCTAAAGTGTACTTGTACTTGTACACAAGCACGTATATTAGATCAATAGATGTTACTCCGCTTGGGACTGGAAGTGTACTGATTCTCCAAGGTGGGCGGCTGTGATCGCCGCACCAATACCTATGCCACGTGTAGGTCACAGGTGGCCTAGAATCTAAATGGGCGTCAGCCAATGACCGCGCTCCAAATTAAGGTGCTAATTATTGAAGTGCAATGCTTATTAACCACTGGGAATATTAATTTATCCTATCCCAGTACTAATGATTTACTTAAATTACCTTAATTATTACCTATTACCATTACAATTATATATACATATCCTATACGCGCCCTCCTATGATGAGCGGAAAATACCTCTCACTAGGGGGGGGGGGGGGGGGGGAAACAAACTACCACTCTACCAATTATGAGAGGGTGTTTGGTGGATAATTTCCACAATTATGTCGATGTACTAATTGCATTAATAAAAATCCACGCATGTATTTTTTGTTTCTGTCACACGTTTTAGAAGCATAATTAATTTAAAACAAAATGGTTATGAGGGTATGGGTCGCCAGGGTCGATCTGGACAGGATTTTGGGTCGCTGCCATAATAGGTTAAAGTAATCGTCCAGACCATTTCATCATTCCTGGTTTAATGCAATCAAATTATAGCCATTAACGAGTACGGAATCGTAACAATAGGTCAGTCACATGGCGTACCGGCCAGGAGCTTTTCTTTTTTTGTTTTTCATTTCTTTGATCTCACCACGTCACCGTGGTTTCCCTGTGTTCTGCTCCGCAATTTCACTGTGCTTATGACTATCCCTTTCAAAAGGAGTGCCAGGTACAGCCCGACGGCTCAACCCAATTTGAATTCTCTTACATGGTCAAGGGACTGGGGGAATAAGCGGCTGGTTACCCAAGTTGAGCCCAGGCCATTCTAGTGCTGGGCAAAAACAAAAAAATAAAAAAGAAGAAGAGCTTGGCATTCCAATCAGAACCTCCAACTGAAGAAGAGAAAAGGCTGCGCCCCCCCAAGGTAGGAATAAACTAGGTTCCCTATTTTCAACAATATTCGTCACGTTTGTTGTTATCCGGCCGGAGCAGCTGCGCGAACTTTGACAGATCTGTTTATTACATCAGTATTTAAAACGTGCTCCTGTCAACTGCCAAATCTGTCACTCAGTGGCTTGATGACTGCATGGTACCCTTCATAAAGGATTGGCCAGTAAACGCCAAACCCGTCCTTCAACCCCCAATTGAGAATCCCTGGCACATGGTCAAGAAGGATCTGCAGGGGAAAGACGTCAGCTCCATACCCAAGCTTGAGAAGGCCATTCGTGAGTCCTGGGCAAACATCTCACCTGAACACCTAAGAAACCTAGCTCTTTCACAATCCCGACCTCTCCAAGCCGTGAAGAAGAGAAAAGGCCACCCAACCAAGTATTAAAAGGTAATTATACATATGTAATACACTATTTTCTATAAATTTCCTTATGTATTGTTTGTTATGCGGGGCCGGCAGCAGGGCGCCGCATACTTTTGACGAGTACTGTATATAACATATATTTAAAATTCTGTCATTTAAGATAAATATTACTGTGCTACAAAAGCTGCCTAGTGGTGTAGTGGCTGACACGCTCAGCTTACAACTGAGAGGACCTAAAATGGCCTTCGTCTCCTTTCATGCTGTATCCCCAGTTCCCAGATTAGAGAATATAAAGATTCATTCTATAGTCGAAGAATTGTGACCTTACAATCCTGCCATGAGCAAAGGTTAGCAATTTTCACTCCTGAAGGTGTTTAGATGTATAAAGTGTTTGCATGTGTGTGGATCCTTTACATAATAGACTGATATGGTCTACACCAGACCACATAAGATGGTAAGCTGGAGAAATATCTCTTAAAAGAGGAAAATGTAGTAGTAATAGTCTCCAGAAGATTTAAATGTTCCATTCTCCAGACTCTCTCTTGTGCAAATGAGTGTGATATGTAGAGCACCTACTCTATGGAATCATATTCCACAAAATATTAGAAGTATACAAGTATTTCCTACGTTTAAAAGAACATTAAAACAATTACTCTTAGAAACTCAAAAAAATGACCTTTGATTTTCATCGTATACAAACAACTATATATAGCCTGTAATGTGAATATCAGTAGTTATCCATTAGTGGTTTAGTTAGTAATTCATTGTATTCATAATTTTTGCAATGATGCTAATTAGTTTGTATTACTAGTTAGTGATGCCATATCTTTTCTTGAAACACTACTGTCTACCACATCCTTGGGAGGCTTGGCCAATTATGTCACTGTCACGTGTTGTAATCATGTATTCTTCTATGGCAATAAATTATTGAATTGAATTGAAGTAGAAGAGGAAGAAACAGAAAACAAAAAATGTAATAATACAAAAATGTTAAATAAACTTACATTATAGGTGTTGAGGGCAGCCAGCGAGTCGGAAAAAGACCCATATGCCCAAGAAACTTTGGAGAGGAAGGCATTGAGCTCATCTTGAAAAGGTCGAGCATGGAAGGATTTCAAGGATAGGCTTGCAGCTGTAGTAGGATCAAAGATATTTTCATCAGAATCACAATTTATCAATAATATGGCATTCAAAAGACGCATGCAAAAGCTGACTGTACGAAACATATATTTTGTTTCGATTATTGATTATATTTCAGTAAGAAACATGACCATTGATCAACTGTAAATGTTTGACCAGACATATGAAAAATACTTGAGTAAAGGAGATCTATATATTGAAGCGAACAGCCCCCTTGCTGTCCTCAGCTAGGCTCCTACACCCGCTCCGGGCTGCTTAGACAGAGGGGGACGCTTAGCAAGCAAACCGGGCTCGTGCTAGGAACTGAGGACTTACCAGGCTGTCCTTTCCTACTGTCTGGCTATCCACACACTCAGGGGGAAGGGCTTAGGCAAACACAGGGGTCCTTTTCCTGGGTTATATTGAAGTAACTAACAGTACAAGTTTCAAGGTCACTCCCTATACAGGTACAGGCAGGGCACGGAGGAACGCTACACCACAGCTTACAGACTATTCAAGGTCTCTCTCTCTTCACACACAGGCCACAATATCGTCACAGTCTCTTACCACAGTCACTAATATTGAGAATAAAGGTCCTGGGCCTTACAAAAGTGTGAGTAGCAACACAGAACCTTTCAGGGGAGGGCGGTCGGCACGCGGGCTATTCTTTCTGTTGTTGTTGTGGCGTCGCTCCTTTTTCTCTCACCCTAACGCAGGCAGGGTGAGAGAAAACTAATTTTCCGCCTTTAAACTACTTTAAACTAAAAACCACCTTTACTAAAACAATTTCCCTCTCATCTTGAACCATTCTCGCCCTCATAACAATATGATATTAACGGACATATGGAAACCATATAATAAAAATAATAAAAATGCAATATGGTACATACTACACATTCAGGGTGTAGATGGGATGGTACTATGAGCTGTGCTAAATTTCTAGCAATATAGGGCATGTGTAAAGGTGGGCAGAGAAGATGAGGAGTAATTTTAGTAGAGGTTAGTCAAAAACTCTGCATGATGTGTTGTGTAGTGATTGTTAAACATCTTAAGTGTTTGGAAAAGTAAGGGAGTTGAAAGCTCTAGTTAGGGATCAAGGGGCAAACATAAAACATAGAAGCCAGAAGAAGTGTTAGGCAAATGAAGTTACTGTTTAACCCGTAAAATGCAGCGGGGTTGTGGGGAAAATACCCTGTGGTACGGGAATGTTTAAAAAAAATCTAAGCTTAAGGATGAAAAGAATACTTTTTCAGCGCCTTTAGAAAAAGTGAATGAATCAGTTTCAAAATAAAATTGTCGTAATCCTTTTTGTTTAAGCGTAATCGCTACCCAAAATCGCATTATGGCACGAATGGCACTCCTTTTGTTGGAGCAGGAGGGAGGGGAGAAGAGAGGGAGTGACAGAAATGGGGGACACGTTGCCATGGAGACAGGCGGCAGTGTTGTCTAGGTCGGTAGGTCATGGCCTGGTGTGGTGATATATTGTGGATATATATATAACACAAACCTCGATTTCCGGACCTCGATTTTCCGATAAACGGATTTGCCGGACAAATCGAGTCGGGATATGTCATCTTGAAATTTTTTTTTTTTTTTTTTTTTTTTTTTTTTTTTTTTTTTTTTTTTTTTGTTTTTTTTTTTTAACGTTGAAATGCCAAAGTCCTTCGTTCGAAATGGCCAAAGTTTCCGGCGTCCGAGCGTCTCCTGTCACCCCTGATAAGTGTCGCGCCTCCCGCCAGGTGGCAGCATGCTCAGCGGTGCGATTGTTTCGATCTTTGGCCGATCATAACTCACGTTCACCTCACAGCCTCCGCAGTCAGGCTGACTCCCATGGCCTGGTGCAGGAACGTCTCTTGAATATTGAACACTTTCTGCTTTGCCTCCCGCCAGGTTGGCAGCATGCTCAGCGGTCAATTTTGTTTACATTTGGGCACAAAAATCAATAACTGTAAACTCAGCATCAGTGACTTCCTATGCCTGGTGCAGGAATTCTAGAGATATAGACTTTGTGTAGGTCCGAGGTGGCAGTAATTGTAGAGGTGTATTGTGCATTTGGGCACAAATTCACTGGTTCACATCCAGTTCGAAAGTACCGGATCCAAGCCCTGTGGGCACGAGCATTTCTGAGACATGAAGCCTAGATATGCTGTTCGCAAGGTTCGGTTAACCGTAAATGCAGCGGGGTTGTGGGAAATACCCTGTGGTACGGGAATGACACCAATTCACCTTAAGCTCGAAAGTACCTTTCCCGCCTCCCTAGAAAAGGAACGTCTCTAACAATGAAACTTTCGTACCTCTTTTCAAGGTGTAGCATGCTCACCCAAATCGATCGCGGCGGAGTATGATATTGGCGTTTGGACAGTAAATAGGGTAGGATAGAGGGGGGTGGAATGGGACTATTTTTTTTTTTTTTTGACGTCGATTCCGGACTTTGCGGGTTTCCGGACGTCTGGCCCTTGTTATGGTAATAGTAGTATTGATATATAATATATATATATATATATATATATATATATAATTATATATATATATCTATATATATATATATATATATTATATCTATATCATATATATATATATATATATAGATATAGAGAGAATGAAAGAGTAAATCTATATTAATAATAAAACCTTATTTAGACTAATTGGCGAAAAGGGTACGGGATGTAAGATGAATAATGGGGGGGAAAAAAAAAATTATTCTAGGTGAATACAGAACATTTGTAAGTCATGCAAATATCAATAAACAAAAGATGAATCATGAAAATAAATAAATCTACCATAAAAATACAAAATACAGTATTGTACAGGTGTAGCGTACAGTATTGACAGTCCTATGTCTACTGCAGCGGCAGCCGGCAGCAGTAGGCTATCATGATGGCACAGATTTCCTTATCCTTGGTGTTGTTTGTAGGGCTTGAGGAGCCCTAGGATCCCTGGTGATATCCTATGATGCTATCGCAGGCGTGGTAGCTGACCTGTTTTCTTCAGGAAGGGACAGGTGAGGCGGATGACAGCGTGTTGTCCTGAGAGGTAGGCGGGGCAGGCCACTCGCCAGCAGGGTGGGCAAAGTTTTAAAGTACCGTATTTGCCGGCGCATAAGACGCAGTTTTTTCCCTTAAAAAGGAATGCAAAGTTCACCCTGCGTCTAATGCGGCCATATTAGCGAATGAGAGGTCGGGCAGAGAATGCAGAACAGCCGGTGGTGTATTACTAAAGGGGTCTGGAGTGATATGTATTGAGCAGTAGTCCACTGAGCACAAATTAGTAACTGTGTTATCAACAGTAATGCATAATACTAAGAAAAGGTTGGAGTTTAAGAGAAAACAAGAGCTGGGGCAACAAGATAGCGATTGTTGCTGCCAAGATGGCCGTGTCAGATGTAAACATCATCCACACCCCGCTCTGCTCTCCATTGTAAACGTCCTGATATCTTCAGGTCTGGCCGCTTCACCTGGGATACTTCACTCGCGAACGCCCTCCGCAGGCACACCACCATGGGTCATTACCGCTCAGAGTCATCCCCGCACCCATGGAAAAGACAAACATCCCGCATATTAGATGTAGCCTTAACACGCATTCGACTCGGGCCACACAAGTTGACACAACAGTTGGAAGGAGATGATAGAAGGGAGGCAGAAAATGGTGATGGAATTTTCGCTGGAATGAGTATTGTTGATAAATGGAATAGTGAATCAAAGAGCGTGTTAAAGTGTTTTTTTTAGTGTGAGCGGTGAGAGGGTGGTGTAGTATCTTGGGGAGTCTGTCTATACACACAAGGATGGAGAAAGGTCGTCGTGGCTTCGTAGTTTATTTGACAGGCGAGTCATTGTACAACGTGGGGACAAGAGGTGCGCGGCGTGTGTCTCTATGTGTCCTGTGGCTGACTGAATTACCTGGCTGGTGTTGCAGTTGTGTCGGCGAGGACAAGTCAGGTCAGCGTCAGGTCACCCACTAATCCTGGTCCCAGACAGGGAGGGTGGCCTAAGCCAATGCAGGTGTGTGTGTGTGTGTGTGTGTTAGCGCCGCTACAGTGGTAAGCAAGGTGGGATAGGAGACAGCATAGGCCTTTGTACCACCTCGACCCCTCAATCCTCACCCCTGTACCTCTACGGATAAGGAAACTGTATGAAAGAGTGCTAGTAAAAAGGCTGCAACGGCAGATGTAGACGGGACAAAAGTCTTCCACACGGTGCACCATGGCGCCACATCATCCGCCTCAAGGCCGAATCACACCATACCATCATGGTGACACGGCACCGTCTCATCACATCCGTTAGAATTTCTTACATTCAAACAAATCGACGTGTTACACAAAACGGTGCACCGCCATCACGGCTCCAATACACCACCGTCCTGTCACGTAACAGTTTCTGGGGAAGAATATTTTAACGTAATGAGACTGTGCCGTGCTGATAATTATCGTTTTCTCAAGGCTTTATGTTCCCAAAACAGTGTCTTTTAGAGTTCAACTCCTCTTCTTCATCCACCAGAAGTGCTATTAATGCAAATTTCTTCAACCATAACCTCTGAGGCACCATGCCTGCTTAGAGGGTGAGCAGGAACTGCCAAAAATTACGGAACCGTGACAAATGGTGTGAATACAAGGCATGGCTGACGTAACGCTGCCGTGATTTCAGAGTATGAACCAGCCTTCACCTGTACCTTCCTGAAGAAGACTAATCAACCCAACTGTGATAGATTCATAGGTGTAAACCAGGGCAAATATCGTCGATCCCGACAACTGTGTCCTTTAACAATTACAACAATAACACAAGGTAGAGATGGTTACCTTACAGTGTTACCTAAATATCTTCGTGAATTTTTGTTATTGGGCAACCACCGATTTCCAGGCCGAAACTTAGTCCTCCTGAATAGTTTTGATGTGTTTTGAATTAATCTGGCTCTCGTTTTTGTCGGAAATCAATGTTTGTTTACATGTGTGTGTGGGGGGGGGGGGGCCAATCTGCCCCTCCAGGTCCGCCCCGCAAACATTACTACGTTTCACACTGCCATATTATTGGTAATATTCGTTTTTTCTCTATATCATCTGTTACTAAACCAAACCCCACCTCTAACCTAACCTAATCTGATTTAACCTAACTTAACCTTCTGGCTGAAATAACGGTAGATTTTCGGTACTACGTGTAATGCCATTATTATTCAATTGCGCCATGGGAAATGTGGCTCAAAATACTCATTATGAAGAAAGCTACATGATGATGTAGGTAAGAGTCCTAGGACTTTTGAAAGCCCACTACCAAAATAATACCAATATCTATACTGCAAATATTCCACAAAGTCTAAACACATTGCAGAAAAGCAACAAAGACATACCTACAACATTAAATCTAAGCTATATGTCATAGGTAGCAAAATATTAGAATATCAATTCGTGGGGGCATCCTGCAATATATTATGACCGATTTTGATTACCCTGTCATTCCCTTTACATTTTAACTAGTATAATTTTTCATTCACATTCACTGCACTGTGAATATTGTATTTAGGTACATGCTCATAATCATTTGTTTTCCCCTACAAATCCTTTTTTTTTTTAATAACTTGATAAATTTACGAAATTTTTCCCCCCTCAAAAACACCAATATTTTATTTTTTCTATAAACCTCCTTGTAAAATAGGGGTGCGTCTTATGCGCCGGCAAATACGGTAATCGTCCAGACCATTTCATCATTCCTGATTTAATGCAGTCAAAATATAGCCATGATCGAGTATATCAACAATATGTTGTCACTTTTTGCATCCAGTCACCCGTTTTTAAATGATCCGAATTCAAAATCTGAAAATTCCCCGAGCTCTCCAAACAAAACTGACGACCAGCAGACGACACACCATGAATCGGCGACGTCAAGTTCGGAAGCTTCCCAGCCCTGCCTGATACAAATACACAGAGAATCAGAAATAAACATAGTAGCTACTTGAAGAATTTTGGGTGTTTCAGATTTTTTTTTTTTGCGATATGGCATATACTTGCATCCTCCATGGATACAGCAAGAAAGCTGTGCCTTTGCAGAGAGCTTAGCACCCATTTCCGACCTATTTGACCATGATATGTGTGTGCCGCGCCTGGCAGAGGGCGGGTGAGAGGAGCGCGGTGTGAAACACACTGTCTTGTCGCGCTCCTCTCACCCGCCACTGCCAGGAGCTGCACACACATATCATGGACAAATAGGTCAGAAATGGGTGCTAAGCTCTCTGCAAAGGCACAGCTTTCTTGCTGTACCCATGAAGGATGCAAGTATATGCCATATCGCAAAAAAAAAATATCAGCAACACCCAAAATTCTTCAGGTACTATATTTATTTCTGATTCTCTGTATATTTGTATCAGACAGGGCTGGGAAGCTTCTGAATGTGACGTCACCAGCAAGTTTCACGCCACGGCTGGAATGAAGCTGTTAATTTTCCCGCGCTTTTTACAAAAGTCATATTTTTAGGGAAATAAGGTGTGGAAATGAATTATTTTTTGTGGATTAGGTATTTTGAATGAACATTCAACATAATTATGCAAAGAAAAAATGGGTCTGAACGATTACTTTAAGGTTTAACTCCTACTGATGTAAATAAAAATAATAACGAAGTTGATCAGATTGAACTCAGGCTACGGAGTCTTAATTTTATTTCAATTTCATGTTTCACAAGTTATCCTAAGCAAATTACCCGAGCCTTTTGGCAGTGTCTCACATCTTATATTCATTATACTCATAAATAAATCGCAAATTATCCAGTAAAAATTTTAAGATCTCTTCGCTGGGCTAAGCCTCCAATTTTTCAAGATCTTAAATACGCCCCTGTATATATATACAATGGTACCTTGACTTACGAGTGCCCCAACTTACGAGTTTTCCGATTTACGAGCAGTCACTCGGTCGATTTTTTGCTTTGTGTTGCGAGCCAAAATCCGTGTTACGAGCAATCCCCCCCCCTCTGAGCGAGCTTCAGATACACCGCCGCTAGTTGGCGCAGCGAACGCCACAACATCCACCCAGCATCCCGCGTCTCACTCGTTCACTTCACCTGGTTACCTCGCCGTGGAAGCATCTCTGTTGTGTTGTGCTCACACAGGCGAATGCAAATAGCGGAGGGTGAGTGCAGTACGTATAGCGGCAGTTCCACCCACAGCTGTTCCAACAGCTGATACACAGAGTATAAACAAACGCTGGCGAATGCAAGGGGAGGCGGTAGCAGAGTGGTTAGCGTCTCCGACTGGCGTTCTCGGTGACCCGAGTTCGATCCCCGCCCCCCCGAAAACCAAAACCTTTCTGTACCGTCGAGTGGCCTAAGAACACCCACATGCCCTGCCCATTAACTCTACCTGCGATTGTGAGTGCATCGGAGGACACAGGGGGGCGGCATGAGCCTCTAATCACAGGCGTCCCTATAAAAAAATCCTACCTGCGCCACCACGGGCGAGGGCCAACGATCACAGCAGCCCTCAAGTGAACCTCCAGGGCCTACCATCCGAGCCCTGGGGCACCACTGCCTACAGGCGCTATAGGCACAAATGTATAAAAAAAAATGTTAAAAATGGCAGCGGGCAAGTGCAGTTTATTTAACGGCAGTTCCACCCACAGCTGTTTCCAACAGCTGATAAACAGACTGTAAAACTGCGAATGCAAAAAGGTGGAGGGTGAGTGCAGTTCAGTCATATAGGTACAGTAAAAAATTGGGTTTTTTTGGGGGGGGGGCTGGAAGGGATTAATGGTATCTCAATTAATTTCAATGGGGAAAATTGATTTGATATACGAGCAAATTGAGTTACGAGCTCGATCATAGAACGAATTAAACTCGTAAGTCAAGGTACCACTGTATATATATATTATATATATATATATATATATATATATATATATATATATATATATATATATATATTATATATATATATATATTATATATATATATATATACATGCCCTCGGTTTTGTAACATAATTCGTTATGAAAAGTTGTTCTAAAACCGAAACACATTTTTCCATAAGAATCAATATAAAATGAATTAATCCGTTCCTGCCCCCCAAAAAAGGCCCTTTTTTTTTTTACCCTTTTAGCTGTATTTCATGCATAAAAAAGCCTATAAATGCAATGTAATATTATATTATAACATACCGTCTAAAAATAAAGATTAAAGTTATAAATAAGAAAGACATAAGCCACCATGTCCCAGGGTGGCTTATAGAATAAAAAAAATAGAAGAAATAATGGTACATTTTTACACTAGGACCGAAATTCCCTACACAATTGGGACTATGATTTCTGTTTACCTTAATGAATTCTAAGAAGCATTCTCTCTATGAACTTCTGTCAAAAATCACTAATTTTGGAGATATAAGATGTTTTTAATAGGAAGGAGTGCATAGGAGAATGAAAATTAAACTAACCTAACCCCCCTTTTGACTCCCTCACTAACCTAACCTAACCTAATCCCACGCTTTAACCTCCTAACTAAATCAAAATCTGCATTAAAAGTGTACGGGGTAAGGGGAGAATGGAGGCGATGCAGGTCACAAGAGGAAGAGGAGTGAGGCGATCGTAAACACTTGTCTCTCGCCTCCCTATGAACAACATGTCATTATCTCCAAAGTAATGATTTGCGACGGAAGCTCATAGAGTGAATGTTTCCTAGAATCCAATAAGGTACACAGAAACCAGACTCCCAATTGTGTACCGTAGATAACACTTTAGTCGCCAGCTGATATAATGTCGCTAGCCGCCAAATATTACGAATTATAGCAGCACTACTGATGTGTATGTGCCATTGAAGGTGATACACAGTAGTTTATATCATGACTGTATAATCTACCCTGTTTCAGTGTTGTTTTATGCTTTGTATCTGCAAGTATATACGGCTTAAAATTTCGCTACTAGTTTTTTTTTCGGGCGACGACGACGGCGGCAGGACACTCAGAACATACCTTAGTGTTGGTCGCCACTCTGGTGATATTTTTTTAATATGTTCATTTATAGCCATAATATTACACAGATGAAGACACAAAATGACACACACTCTCCAGATAGCCCCTTCTAACCTTCCTGAAATCATGGATGTAGAAATGTAAGTATTAACGTCACCACACGTCTGTAAATCGAAGAAAAAAAGTTGTCCTGGCGACTTTAGTGTTATCTTTGGTAGGGAGTTTCGGTCCAGGTGTAAAATAATACCGAAATAATGCACAACACAAGAAAAATCGTCAAAATCAAAGAAGTTCTTAGCGGATGTTTACTAAGTGAGGGCCGCGGCGTGACTGACGTGCACAGTTGCCGAGTAGCTTGTTCGGCAACCGAGTTATCGTACGCAAACCGGTGCAATTATGAGTTTGAAATTCTGTTCGTGAACCGATTTGTTCGAAAAGGGAGACGTTCAAAACCTGAGGTTTGACTATATATATATATATATATATAATATATATATATATATATATATATATATATATATATATATATATATATATATATATATATATATATTCTTCTTCTTTCTGTTTGATGTCAGTTTTTCACATAATATTTTATGAGGTTAGACAGCCGATGATACGCTTCCAACATTCTCTATCCATAGTAACAACTTCTTAAAAGTACAATGCTGTCAGATCCTCTTCAACACACTACCTCCATGTCTTCATTGGCCTGTCCAGTGGACGGCGATCTGGAACTTCCACTCTTTTAACAGTTCTCCCCAGTGCCTCACCATCTCTCCTCTTCACGTGCCCAAACCACATTTTCTTGCCACTTCTTCACTAGATACTTCATCTCTCCATGTGAGCCCAGTCATATACCTCAACATTCTCTGATCACAACCAAGCAATAAATAAAAAAATTAAAAACAACAAAAATATATATATATATATATATATATACAGGAAAATACCTTTTATCCGGATACCAACAACCGGAATAACCCAATAACCGGAATTTGTGGCAGGTAAGTAAATAGTATTAAAAAATAAAAAAGTTAACGAAATTGTAACTTTAATTTTGCCGCCGTAGACGTGAGCGCCACCTATCGCCACCTGTTTATTCCCGCCATAATGCGCCATGCGCTATGATATTCAGTGTTATCAGTCCGTGGCAGCAAGGTCAGTGTACCCGACGACCGGAGTGGTATTTTGAGTCATCCCACATACCACCCAACACCCCACATACCACCCAACACCCCACCCACACATACACCCGTGTATGTGTGTGTATGTGGGTTTGTATGTGTGTTGTTGGAGTTGTTAAGGGTATTGTAGTATTGTGTTGTTGGGTGGTATGTGTGTGGTTGGTTGATGTGTGTGGGTGTGTGTGTTGGGTGGTATGTGTGTGTGTGTTGTGTTTGGGTGGTATGTGTGGGTGAGTGTGTTGGGTGGTATGTGTTGTGTGTGTGTGTGGGTGGTATGTGTGTGTGTGTGTGTTGGGTGGTATGTGTGTGTGTGTGTGTGTTGGGTGGTATGTGTGTGTGTGTGTGTGTTCGGTGGTATGTGTGTGTGTGTGTGTTGGGTGGTATGTGGTTGGGTGGTATGTGTGGGTGTGTGTCATACAATACAAACAATCATACAATATTATGTTTATTTTTAGGAAATGCATCTTTCGTAAGTATACTTACCCATTAACCGGACTTTTCCATTAACCGGCTACCCGGAAGTCCGGATATATCCGGATAAAAGGTATTTTCCTGTATATATATATATATATATATATATATATATATATATATATATATATATATTATTATTATTATTATACAGTTCCTGCATAATTATAATGACCATAAAGTGCTTAACTCACCAATAATGATGCACTCTCTTAGGCAACCAAGGATGTGGCCAATTACAATTAGCTTTGCCAAGTGGGGGTCAATTGGGAGGTGAACTATGACCTTCCCTAAATATGTCATATCACCATCAAGGTGGGATCTGCATCCACCTGCTGTGACAGCTAAAGCTCCCATCTGGAAAAGGATATGTAACAATAGTCAAATGTACAAGTATGCATGTTTTTATATAAGTATGCACTTAATTTTTTTCTTCTCACGCAACAGGTCTTTTCCCAAAATACATGGGGTGGCACTTAACACTAAGCAGATTGGACGTAAAACAATTATGAGATTTTGTAATTACGTACATACATTCAGCTTGGGAGAAATATTATGTATAAAAAAGATATATACAATAAAAAAACATATTTATATATAGACAATTAGTCCCTGTCATAGACCACTGTATACCTGGACTGTTCACGCGACAATGTTTTGAATTGCGGGGCTGCATAGGGGCCTGCGGGGCGCCCGACAAAGAGATATAGTGGTCTATGGACTATCATATAGACTGGTTTATCAGTATATATGGTATACTGTAATAATCGTAAATGTTTGTTCTATAATATTATCAAATAAAAAACAGTAAAACACGCTAAAGAAATGCCATTACGAGACTATGAAGAAATATGCATGAACTTAATATTCACTTAACTCTTCGCCATTTAAAACTTTACCAGTCAACTTTTATCAAGAAGGGTATCAATAGAAGCGCAATTTTATTAGCTTTCCATTAATGTATATTGTTATCTGATAAATTAATTATAACCAAGCATAAATTAGTGTTAAAGAAATAAAAAATCAGCAATCGGGTAATTTTCCCGATTGATGTTATTTATTTACTTATAAATTTCGTTTTCTGATAAATGAATTAGTACCGTGTATAAATTAGCGTTGACTAAATAAATAAACTCATCAATCGGGAAAATTACCCGATTGATGATTTTATTTATTTAGTTAACGTTAATTTATGCATGGTTCTAATTAATTTATCAGATAACGAAATATAGCAATGGAAAGCTAATAAAAGTGCGCTTCTATTGATACCCTTCATGATAAAAGTTGACTCACAAAGTTTTAAATGGCGAAGTGTTAAGTGAATATTAAGTTCATGCATATTTCTTCATAGTCTCGTAATGGCATTTCTTTAGCGTGTTTTACTGTTTTTTATTTGATAATATTATAGAACAAACATTTACGAAGATTACAGTATATCATATATACTGATAAACCAGTCTATATGATAGTCCATAGACCACTATATCTCTTTGTCGGGCACCCCGCAGGCCCCTATGCAGCCCCGCAATTCAAAACATTGTCGCGTGAACAGTCCAGGTATACAGTTTGACTTTTTTTTTGTGCCCTTGGCCAGTCCTTTGTGATATAAAAATAAAAAAAAATAAAAAAAAATAAAAAATGCATAAAGCAGTACAAATACATAGGTACAGATAAGTACTCAATAGCAAAAAATTACTCTAAATGTGGAGGGTCTGCCAAAGACACTGTATACAGTAGTCTTTGGGTCTGCACTTCTTTGCAGAATTATGCATGGCCCAGGTACACCGATATGTGCATTAACGGCAAATCATTCTCCATTACGGATATTTCCATTGTAGGGATTTTCATAACGGAGTGGAATTTGTCCACTATAGAGTTTCTGCTATAAAGAATTCCATTACAGGGTGTTTTCACTGTACTCTTGTTGAGCAAGTCCATAACACTGTGGGCTATGCCAACCAGTCGTAAGATTTCTCGATGTGACCAGCTGTCATTCTGGGCTGCGCTACCAAGGTATGGAAAACTTTCTAAGTTCTCAATGTCCTCGCCGCATGCATGAACAGACTGTATTGTTTCATCTAGTAAGCCTCTAAACACCTGGACCTTGGTCTTTGTTGATGATTGCCAGGAGACCTCAAGTCCCAAAAGCTTTGCTTCCTCGTACAGAGCCTCGAGAGCCATCACCAGAACCTCCAGCGACTCGGCAAAGATTACTGCATCATCGCCAAAAACAATATCAGTGATCTTGGTATTGCCGAAGGATCCTCCAAATCACTTTTGTCGACAACTTTGCCCAATACCCAGTCCATACAAGAGTTGAAAAGTGATGGGACAAGGACGCACCCTTGCCTCACTCCTGTGTTCACAGGAAAGAAGCTGGATACACCTCCCCCAATCTTCACAGCACTCTCAGTCTTGCAGAGTACAAGCCAGTCATCAAACCAATAGTCCTTGCAGGAATCCCGCGAAGTCGCAGAAGATCCCAGAGTGACTCACGATGCACTGAGTCAAACGCCTTCTTGAGATCAACATAGGCTGCAAGCATCCCCTGTCGAAACTCACATTGGCGTTCCACCAGGACACAAAGCGCTAGGATACGGTCCGTTGTTGACTTACCAGGCGTGAACCCAGACTGTTCGGGTCTCTGATGCTTCAGTAGATGGCTGTGGATCCGTGTCAGTCAGCAATAGATGGGCAAGCACCATGCCTGGCACGCTGAGCAGTGTAAGACCACGTTGTTGCAAGTCCTGGTTGGTAATTGCTGCAGTCCTGACGGTTCCCTTTCCCTTTCCAGGTAGGGACGACCAGCCCCCTTTTCCAGTCAGGAGGAATAATACCTGATTGGCACACGGCAGTCAAGACAGCATGCAACCCGCGGATCACGGCCTCACCCCCAGCTTTAAGCAGCTCCGCACTGATAATACAAACACCAGCTGACTTTCCACCTCTCAACTTTGCTACAGCCTCGCTGACTTCGTTGAGCGTGAAATTCCATATTCCTTATTCATAAATACATAAAAAATAATTACCTGCTTCAGAACCAAGATTGTGCGACAAATATCAGCCATATCAGGAGGATCCAGGGCCAGGGCTAAGATAGAGTGAGGCTCACCCATGTTCAGCACTTTAGTCTTCAGTATCACCTGACTGAGAGGAGTGTTGCACATCTCTGGAGTGGCATAGTCCAGAAGAGTCTGAAGTAATTCAATAAACATTTCTTAATCAAAATAAAACCAGGCAAAATAAATGTTTAACCATCAATACTCTAACTATAATATAAAGCCTCGCATATCCTTCACGCAATACTAATAGTGAGAAAGAGCCATTGTAAAAAGAGCACAGGATACTAAAGCAGATTGATCGTATAAGTGAAATATACAAACCTCATAAAAATCTTTGGGAATTAAGCGGTATACCCTGCCAGAGGAGACTCTGCCACACCTCCCTGCCCTCTGCTTACAAGAAGCTTTGGATGTCCAGGCCAGCTTAAGTGAGGTAAAATTTGTGGTTTCATCACATGTCAGCACTTTGGTAAGGCAGAAATCAACCACTGAAAAAGTAAAGACATTTAAGTTACCCAGTTTTGTTTGTGGTACCAACGAACTGGCATGAAGCCTGTTATGCATCACTGTGTAAAGCCAAGAAGACAAGAGACTGTACTAGCTACAGGGGTATCAGTTTACTTGGCATACTAGGAAAGCTTTATGGTGAAGTTACACAGATAAATGCATGTAAGAAAAAAGGGGCCAGGGATGTGTGGATCAAGGAAATGTTTATGTTCAAAGAAAATGAAAAGGATCAAGGTGTTGAAAAAACAGGAAATGGAAGAGGTTTGTATGAGGCATTTGTAGATCTTGCCAAAGCATATGACAAAATCGAGTAAACAGGCAATGTGGCAGTTAGCTCAGATGTATGGGGAAAGTAGGAATTTAAATACATTTTAGGGGAGGGTCTGCTTTAAGAGCCATGTTTTTGGTAGATTTAAGGTTATCTATTTTTGTGTTTAAAAAGTTACTTAAGCTTCATACTCACACGTATATTGAAAGAAAAAAAACTATGAAAAAATAATAAAATATAATAAAACACAAGACATCCACCCTTGCCCCCCACTCTAAAAAGGAAGAAGTAAATATAGCATGATTTATATGATTTTCTTTTTTAGTTATTTGTCAAAACAAGCCTGATAAACATATTTTGGGCTTTATAGATAAAATTATTCCTAGGTGTATGTGATAATCAATCATCTGTACCCACAATGTATACAGGTTGAAGTTCCCAAACTCGGCATCCCAAGACTCGGCAACACCCAAAACTCGGCTATGGTTCCGGATTTTCCAAAACCCGGCAGAACACCCAAAACCCGGCGCGTAGTTGCCGGGTCGGCCGCTAGGTGCCACCACACTAGGCCGCTTGGTTTCTCCTGCCGATTTGTTTGTTGTTATTGTTCAGTGGTTTTGTGACTGTAGAGTTGTGTACACTGTTATTTTGTGTACTTCTACAGGTCTGTTATTGGTATTATGGCTCCCAAACGTCCAGGAACACCTACTGGTGGAAGTGAAAAGAAAAGGAAGAACAATGTGCTAACTATTTCTGAGAAAATTGACCTTTTGTAGAAGTTGGATGGCGGAACCTCAGTATGTCCTAAAAGTCGGAAAATTCCATTACTCGGCTCGGCGCTGGTCCCGAGGTTGCCGAGTTTGGGAACTTCAACCTGTAGTACAAACCATTAATGAGAATTCATGGCTGACTTTCCTTCTAAAGAGACCAACTTGCTTCTTACCATATTTGATATCTGGTACAGTTATGGAACTCTCAGCAATATTTGTGGAGATAATAATTTTACGGAAACAATCCGGGGGTATTAGGAAGACACTCTGTTGTTCTTCTTTAGTTATAGTAGAATGCAATGGGTAGATCTGCCATCTGGAATAATGAAAAAGTCTCAATAAGTGGTACGTAACTGTCACGTTAAGTTTCTTGATATGGTACCACAGTACACTAAAACCCTTATAACTCGGCACGATGGGGGCTCTGGCCTTGCAGAGTTCTGCAAATACCCTCCTGGTACGAGTAAAAATTCTAAATTTTGTAAATACAGTACACTCAACTCTCTGCTATCACGCCTTATTGGTGCCGCTATCAGCGCGCTATAGCCGAAATCGCGATAGCCGAACAATATAACTAATGGTAATAATTTTAATTGGTGCCGGGATCCCCAAGATGACCACATATTTGACAACTTTTTTCCAGATTTTTGGTATTTTCAACCAGTAATTGAGTATGAGGTTAGATGTGCGCTTTTCTTATACATGTTGATGTGTTAAGAATGAAGGTGACATTCAAAATCGTCAAAAATGCGTCATTGGGTTAGGTTAAGAATTCTCCAGAAAAAGTAGGTAATTCCTGCAGACTGTTTGGAATTTGTATTTTGACGTATTTTTGGCCTATGTCATCCCATAGTGTTCACCGGATATATTTTATGTCATCCACATAATCTTTTCCCAGACAAAACTCGTTTTGCACTTTCCCCACCCAAAACTCATTCGTGAGAGGTCTCCAGTTTTGTTATGGAGGGGGATAACAGCCATCCACCGGGCAGGCCAAGGAAGACATGGAGACAGTGTGTTGAAGAGGATCTGGCAGCATTGGACATTGAAGAACTTGATGCAATGGATAGAGATAGTTGGAAGCGTATCATAGGCCGTCTAACCTCATAAATTATTATGAGAAAATCTGACGTTAAACAGAAAGAAGAAGATCGGTCAGCAACACTAAATGTAGCTAAATGTTGACAGTTTCAAGGGTATGATACCCTTGGGAAGTCATAGTCTCCATTTCAATGTTATAATGATTAAAAAACGATACCATTATCATCACATGACATATTCTACTATATGCACGGTCTCGTCTTTGTTTATATATGGACAGCTGACTTGAATGTTTTCCTTGGGCCGCCATGTTTGACTAGCGGCGGCGGCCCAAAAACCTGTTTGTAAAGAGGCAATGGTGCTCCCCGGCACATTTAAGGCTTTATCAGTGCTGCTAAAACTCAAATTCAGAGTTATACAATGCCGAGTTATAAGGGTTTTAGTGTATAACTTAAAATGTCACTGGGATTGCCATTCCTTGATTTTCAGAATACAGTTAAAGTGATCTTGAAACCTAGGAGAGATGACGAATGTATTCACATGAACTTATTCTCTAAACAAAGCAAACAAAAAGAATTATTGATCTATTCACGAAGGTTCACCTAAGGTCAAGGCCCACTGTGCCGGCCTGTTTGCTGCATCATACATAGCACAATGACCAATTCATAAAGCAGAACAAATGAATGACAATGAGTTTTGGCTGATCATTATTCCACCTTAATGTTAATCAAATTGAAGACAAAAAATTTGTTGAGTTACTAATTATTACCATATTTTCAAAATTCACATCTTTCTTTTCTACTCGCACACCTATTCTTCTTTCTCTTAATTAAACGTCAGATTTTCCCATAAAATCTTTTGAGGTTAGACGGCCCGTGATACACTTCCAACTATCTCTATCCATTACCTCAACCTCTTCAATGCCCAATGCTGCTAGATCCTCTTCAACACACTGACTCCATGTCTTCCTTGGCCTGCCTGGTGGATGGTGACCTGGAACTTCTACTCTAACAGCTTCCCCAATGCGTCACCACCTTCTCTCCTCTTCACGTGCCCAAACCACCTCAATCTCCTTACTCTCAGCACTGTACTCAGCTCTTCCAATCCGCATCTTCTTGCTACCTCTTCACTTCTCCACGTGATCCCAGCCATATACCTCAACATTCTCCGATCACAACAAACCAACACATCCTCTAACTTCTTCGTCAAAGCCCATGTCTCGGAACCATCCATGCATATACCTGCATGTTTTATTTAGTGTATCAGTCATTATTTTACTCATCACATTCCTATCAAGTCTACCTCAGTAGCAATACAAAATCTTCAAGGAATCTAACTTTCTAATCTTTGGGAAAGGAGGCGAGAATACGGAATAATACGATTAAGGTAAAAAATCAAGAAACATATTTTCATTTCATATTGCACATCTATCATAGAAGATGTTTGAAGGTGAAGTATGTGAAATATAAAGAAATGAAAAATCTTAGAAATAAGTAACAAAATTAATATTATCTAGCCAAACATCAGTTATACTAATGGAGAGTACAGGCCCGGGAATGGATCGCCCCATAAATATGGGTTGGCAAAATAGATGAATAAAACTGATTTTTTTTTTTACTGCATAAAGTATTGAAGGTGTCAACAGAAAGATTTAGAAAAACCAAGTTTTAGAAAAAAAGTGTGCGAGCGTGCCTGTGCTTTTTATGGACAGAAAAGATGCCATCAAATTAAGACAGCCAGCTTACTGATATTTTGAAGCTTCCTTCTTCAACATATTCACAAGTTTTTCAATTTCTGCCAGACCAGGAAGAAATACCAAAACTGCTCCTCTGAAATATTGAAAAATGTGGCATTAATTCCAAATGAAAATGTCAGAGATTTAACATGATAACACACTAAAGTGGAGCCTTTCTTAAAAAATAAAAAATAAAATCAAAAGAAAACAGAAAAAAAAGGTTTCATCCAGTAAAATGATTGAAAATATGTTTTAAGTAAAGGACATGACATAATGAATATTTTCATAAAATACTTATTCCATCCCACCCTCACCTCCTCTTTAGTATTATAATTATTGTGTCATCAGAAAACATGAGTGAGGCAAGTCGTTCTATAGAATCAGGCTTGATATCAAAACCATTCACTTCTGCCTGCATCAACTAGACTAGACCCACCAGAGTAACAAAAGATACATACTGCTGCTCTTCATTGACCACATTTGGTCTTCTCTAATATGAATTGAATCTATTATGAAAAACTTTCTGAGACATACCAATATTTCAGATCAATTTTCGGTGAACTGAATTGCATAAACGCAACATCCAAGAATAAGTCCTGTCCTATAACTTCAAACTAAGTCAAGCAATCCTCTATAGCCAGTCCATCCCTATGATTGCAGGTCCGATAGCTTCGCTTTAATAACAATCTAAGCGCTAAGTTTGTGTGTGCTTCTACCTATGTACTACCTGTGTACTACCTATCACCGTTACCTAAAATATTACATGATAAAATATTACAGACAGATAAACAAAATCACAACACATTGGAGATTTTATTACTTATTCCTGGCTATTCAGATATGACGTTTACTGAACCTATCCCACAGCTTCTCACTCAGCGGGAATGACTATCAGCTAGGTATATTTGATGTTTGAATATACTTCGTCATTCTTTAAATTTATAGACATCCCTGATTAAAGATTTTTTGTACTCAGCCTGCATCATTTGTATTTACCTCACAAAATCTATGGTATTGATAAGTGGTTAGTGTGGTTACAGTATATCTTTAACTTCTAGTTGACAATTATTCCCAAAGCCAGTAGCCCAACACAGCTTTGTGCGAGTAGTTGACCAGTTGTGACTTGTGAACAAGTATGTAAGTACTGGTACTAGATTAGACTACTTGGACCTTATAATCATGTCTGCAGTTGGTAGAAAAAAAGAACCAATATGTATTTCCTTTGAGAGAATTTCAAAGGGAAAAGGTTATCATGCTAAGTGCAAAACATAATTAAAATGGTTATTAACCCTCTCACGCACGGTGACGCGATCGCGTCAAAACGGGCAATCTGAGCTTTTGACGCGAATTGAGTCAAAAAACAGTTAAAAATTAGCCATAAATAAAGTATTTATCAGAATTGCGTCAAAATTTTCTGCGTCAAAGATCCAAGCTAGACCTATAAAATAAACTAATTGTCAACTCTCTCGTGTGAGTGGATGTGAAATGATAAGGGTTTGTGTCTCAGTTTCCACTCAGCAGGCAGCCTGTGAGCGCGGATTGTCGTCCCTTTAAAAAGTGTCCCGAGCTGGCCATAATGGCCATATGAAAATTATAATGGTAGCGTTGGAATCCTCATAAAAATCCGCTTTTATTGGCATAGAAACCATTAAAAGTTGACTCAGGAAGTTTCGAGCTACGAAATGGTGAACGTAAGTATTTCTTATTTCTCTTTACTCAATATTTTTTCGGAGTCGGTAAATTCCGTTATTTATTTGCATTTCTTGTTATTTCTTTCTTTCATAAAGCAGAATAATCTCTTGCAAAACCAATGATATATAATAATGCCAGGAAAAAAGAATACACGTTGATGAAATTGATAACATAAAAAAATAATTTGCCGCACAGTCAGGCCATTTCGCGGGGCCCCTTAGGGAGCATAAGACGGATGTCGCAGTGGACGGAAAAACTTATTAAACTTTTCGTGCGTGAGAGGGTTAAAGGTTATCATGCTTGACAGAATTAAAATGCACCTGGAGGTGTGCAATCTGCATGGCACTTATTCTGCAACAGTTAATTATATTGCTTGTGTATTGATATAAAATAAAATAAACAAAATAAGCACATTAAAGTAGCCTACTTTTGTGCTATTCGAATATGTTACATTTTTCATAAATGGAATAAATATTAACTCATTAGTGATGCAGTAGAAGTTTGGTACACACTTCTATGCAATTTGCAGGAATGCTTAACAGAAGAGAAAGATTTAAACAAGTTCTTAAAAAGAAGAAAAACAGCAATATCACCTGTTCATTACTTCGTAAACTTGATTGACCCGAGGTATGAAAAGGTGTCTCAGAGCTGACGAGATTGAAAGTGCAGAAAATTTTGTGGAAGAAAATTTTCCACAGTTTCTTCCAACATCAATGAGATATCGAGGAAAGACCACATCCTTGCAAGGAATGCATTTAAAAGCTGATGTTGCAAATGCCCAATCACCACTTGCTTGGTAGCAAAATTTTTCAGGAGACATTACAGACTGTATGATGGTAACTGCCATGTTACACAAACTTGTTGCTTCTTCGGCACGAATAGAAAGTCTTTTCGACCTTTGGACTTAACGATTACAAAATTATAAATTGTCTAGGAAATACAGTATAAAAAAAACTTTAATGCTTGTTACGAGTTCAAACACTTCAACAAAAAACAAAAACATTTCCTCCGATATCCCAGACCATAGACCACTGTATACCTGGACTGCACACGGAATATCGGCCTGTTGCACATGGGCCTGAACTTGCCCTGAAGTTGGAGGGCCGCTCGGATTCATATATATATATATATACGCATCATTTAGACTGGTTTATCAGTATATATGATATACTGTAATCTTCGTAAATGTTTGTTCTATAATATTATCAAATAAAAAACAGTAAAACACGCTTAAAAAAATGCCATTACGAGACTCTTTAGAAATATGCATGAACTTAATATTCACTTCAACTCTGCCATTTAAAACTTTGCGAGTCAACTTTCATCATGAAGGTATCAATAGAAGCGCAATTTTATTAGCTTTCCATTGCTATATTTCGTTATCTGATAAATTAATTAGAACCATGCATAAATTAGCATTAAATAAATAAATAAAATCTTCAATCGGGTAATTTTCCCGATATTTTGGATATTTCCGTAGAATGAACAGCTTACAGTGGCATGCATGACTGTCTCATTTTCCACTAAAACTTGGAACTTGTAACACCTATACCAGGGATGCTGCAGGGATGTCAACAAGAAAAGAAAAAAAACTCAGAAAAAAAATAATAGGGCGACCAACTCATCCGAGCGCAGCGAGGCTGACCGAGCGTAGCGAGGGAAATCCCAGCTGTGGGTTCGGGTTTTTTGTAAATTTCATGCTGAGAGAGCTTCTGAGAGGTCCTTGGTTATATATATAATAATTTCTGGTCTCAATTTTGTCTGTTTTTGTGTCCACAATTTGTGTATATGTATAATATATATGGTATATCATGCAACTTAAATTGTCTAGTGATATATATACCCTATGTGATACATTGATATTGGCACTCTCTGGCCAATCTGGCTACCTCCTGCTGTGGCATCCCTGCATTGAACTCTCCAGGCCTGGAGCCTGCAAACTTGCCACAGTGAGGGCAGTGTGCCAATCGATACCAGACCCCTGGATCAGCAGAGCTATCTCACCTGGCTGTGGCTGCTGTAATCCACCCCCAACATACTGGCTGTGGGCTGCTGTATTCCACCCCCAACATGCTGCCTCCTGAGCAAACTTGTAGCAGTGGAGTCAGGAGATATCGGCAAGCCTAGTATTAACTTCCCGCTAGGCAGCCAAAAAACGTTTTATGGTCTGTGCTGGATCAGTGGCCAGGGTCAGGTTCGGCTGTGGGCTACGCAACTATGTACACCCCCCCCCCCCCTTAATTTTTAACCCGAATCTACACACGATTCACCCAGCTGGCAATAAAATACTCGGAAATCCGCGAATCCGTGGAAAATTGACATCCCTGATGCTGCCATCAGTTTTTATCCAATTATATTTTTTCCTCACTGCTTATCATCATATCTTTCTTTTGAGTAAGAACTTTTCACTACTGTCAATAGCTTTAGTCCCAAATGTCAATAAGAAAAACTTACCTTTTCTTGAAAAATTGTGTAGCACTGAGGTTATTTGCCTGTCTTTCCAGCTCATCAAAACGTTTCACCATCTCAGCTGTGAGCTTAATCATGTCTTCTGTTACACCTGGATCATCAGGATCAATTGTGGGAAGTTGTGTTGGCATGTTCTGAAACACATCTCATCAGTGGGTGATTTGATCAAAGTGTTAAATCTATGCATCATTGACGTTTATGAGAATAGAAAAGGTGGAGAAGGTGCAACTGGTAGAGCATTTCAATATGAGCTTATAATAATATCAACAACAACAAAATAACAATAAGATGACCTCCTAATGTATTAATGATAATAGCAGACACTTCTAATTGACAAAATTGCAGTCTAATGAAGAAATTAGTAAATAAGATGTGTCCACTTATTAATCAAAACACGTATCTGAGCAAGGTCTACTGAAATACAATTCTGAATAAGTAAAAGACATACAAAAAGAGAACATTTGCAGTGTTAATATATTACACCACTGCTATATCAACACATTACCCATAAACATGCTTTGCTTCTCAATTGAAATGTCCAACAACTCGATGATAATCTTGGAATCAGTACAGTTGTCCTGCCATTACCAAGTACCTGGCGGCAATATACAGTAACCGCAGAAATTGTCTGGAGCAGGGCCCGTTGACATGTGGTCAACCATATTTTAAGGGAGTAACAAACACACTGGTATATTTTCCTTAAATCAAGCCTGTGGCTTTTGTAGTCATGCAAGGGCGGCCTAAAACTTGATGGGTGGCTGGTATTACGCCTGCAGGTAGGCCACTCGCTTGCTTGATCAAGGCAAAAAAGGCTGCTTCAGTACGGCCCATCCTTTCACTAATTTCCTTCCTAGACGCCTTTTCCTCATGTAAGGCGAGAATACGTGCCTTCTCCTCTCTAGTAAACCTCTTATTTACCATCCTGAGTGGTTGTCTGAGGTTTGGGAGGCAAAATAACGGCAAGAACAAAGCCAGTCAAAGAGGTGGCAGAGGTGAGCCAAGAACATACGCCTCCCCCAACCATGCCTGGGGCAGCACTACTGGGGAAACTGCCTAGGCAGCTACTTATAGTCATACTGATCTGCCTGGCATACGATATGACCGTTACACAAACCTATAGGCTGCTGAGCGTGGGATGCAGCAAGAGTTTTGTCATTACGCTTCACGGGGCCCTCCCTGCTCCAGACACTTTCCGCGGTTACTTTAGTTACTGTACAGGGAGGTCCCGAAGATACGAGCAGTTAGGTTCCGCCTGGCATACTCGTAAAGCGAAATCTCGTATAACGAAACACATAACTAATGGTAAAATATAGGTTTGGTTCCAGAACCCCATCAATTAAAAAAAGAAAGAAAAAAAAGGCGTGTTTTTCAAGCTAAAATAAACTATAGCAAACACAACAAACACACAGCGTCTATATTACCCACATTGTACTACCTATTCTGTAGAAAAAGCATTCTGAAAGAGAAAATAGCACACAAAATAACATAACTGCACATTAATTAAACATAAAACATGCATAACACTCACAAGTGGTAATGTTGTGTGGGGAGACAGGAAGCTGGCAAGTAGCCAGCTGAGAGTCCCTGTTTTTTCTCTCCGAGGCTCGAGAGAAAACAGGGGTGACTGCGTTTGCAGGGATGACTGGGTTAAAGTTCTTCCTTCTCCCCTTGATCACTTGAGCTCCCTTCACACATTCCCATAATCGAGCCACGATAGCGCCACCAATTTGATTATTGACGCTATCACTCAAACCACGATAGCCTCACAACAACGTCACGCTGCCTGTACGTATGTGTCATGACGGTCGTAAGATGGTCACGATGGAGTCATGACAGCTGTAAGACGATGTCACGAATGGAAAATTAACGGTCATTTTGTCGTTACGATAACCACGACAGTGCCATGAACGTATCACGATAGCGTCAAGAGCCATGCCTCATGCAACATGTCTCACACGTGGGTGGGTGTTGCCATGGTGATGGAGAAGGAAGGGGCCGGGGCTAGAGATGAAGGTGGGAGAAACAGGGTTGTGTTGGTAATGGAGAAGGGGGGTTGTAATAAAGGGGGTGTTGGTGGGGAAACGGGGGGGGCGTTGTTGGGTGTGTGGTTAAAACGGGGGTGGATCCACCACCCACCCCCTTCCCCCATTACCACGTGGTCATGGGAGTAGGGGGAAGGGAGTTGAGGGTGGGTGGAGGTGAATGAGAAAGGGGGGAGAAGGCGGAAGGGGGTGCAAAAAAAGGGGGGGGAGGTAGGATTGAAGAATCGAGAGGGTAGGGTAGGTAAGGGACAAGGGAGGGGTGCACAGACCTCTTCCACTGCCCACAAACTCCTCTCTGCGCATCTGAATCATTGTACATCGTCCAGTGATGTGAATTTTTGTAGGCCACATTGTCGTACCGAGCCACCAGAATTATCATATTTTCAGATTGATTATCGTACAACCTTAGGTAAAATCATATAGTCAGTAAATTACTTTATAATTTTAGTAAATAACTTTATAATTTTAGTAAATAACTTGTAATCTACTTTAGTAAAAAGCTTGTAATTTACTTTAGTAAATAACTTGGTAATTTTACTCACCCCAGTTTGAATGTCGTAGCATTGGATTTTCGATCTCGTATATTGAAAATAGACCCTAATTTACACATCTCGTATTATCGGATTCTCGTATACCGAATGCTCGTACAACGGGACCTCCCTGTATTACGTGAAACATAATTACTTCCAAAAATAAAGATATATTTTTGTTAGTTTTTTTCCATGTGTCATTTATTATTAAAAGACGTATTAAGAAAATAAAACATATCAGTATAAGTACGACAACTTCCGCGACAGCTGGAACCCCATAACACACGTTCATCACCCATCACCTGCCACCAATAGACAATGCACAAGTTCTCCTATATACCTGTTGACCAAGAGAGGGTGGACAATGCCAAGAATAAGTGCCTTCGAATGTGAGCGAGGCTTTCAGCTTCATAAGCAGGTAACCAGAGGTAAATGTATCTGACAGTGTGTTGCCTGGAGGGGGTGGGACGCCCGCCACCGCAAGCAGGGTGGGCAGGTCAAAGACGTTCAGGGCGAGGAGTTGAGTGTAGCGCTACACGGTGGGAGTGGAAGCCTTCTTCTTCTTCTTGTGACCTTTTCTGCTTAGGATTGCTTTGTAGGTCATCTGTAAAGCTCGAGCGCAGACACTGCAGCACAAAGTGTTCAATAGTCTCCAGAACATTCCTGCACCAGGGGCAGTGGGGGTCAGGAGACAGACGGAAACGGTGTAGGTGAGCCGTAGGAGAGCGGCAGAGGGAAGGGGGTTGTGTTTACTTCTGGTAAGGCCAACTTGGCAGCAGAATCTGCCACTTCGTTGCCTGGGATACCAGCGTGGGAGGGAACCCACTGAAAGGCAATCTCCCAGCCCTGGTGGTAAGATGGAGAAGGGCTCTCTGGATGGTGTGGACGAGGGACGTGGAGGATCGGGGATGGCGGGAGAGGAGTGTTTACAAGTTATCAGCTGTGAGTGGGTGAGCCCCGACCAGCCGGGGGGTTCTGGCGAGGCACGCAAGCGAGTGTCAAGTCAGGCTTAAGGCACGGAACCCCTCGCACCCTGTACATAATCCCTATTAGATTTAAGGTAAGCAACAATAGGTCTATTTCATCATTGCTATGCATAACTTATCATTTATATATGTTTTGGTATGCATGGGTGTGAATGAGTAAAAATGTACGGGTACGCACGGGAGGACCGATCGACCCATATATATTTTTTCCATAGGTTATGTGTTTCACATAGAACGACCTCGTTTATCGACCAATTACTCGTTCTATGTGGGACCCTAGTGTAGTGTAGTCCTCTCATTTAACAAACCAATATATATCCCCAACCACAAATGAGTCATGAGGTGAGTCAATGCACGTGGTTGCGGGTCAGTTTCTAAATTAATCTGTGTCCTTTCGATACTGAGTGCGATAAAGGTGACACAAATTTACTTACACAATTGTTTTCAATGTGATAATTTTATCCGGCCTCAGCAACCAAAGAATTTATGAATAATATATCCTTTGAGGGTTATGATCAGGGCTTGGAAACGGTTTAAGGGAACGAAAACGAAAACGGAAACGAACAAAATTATGGTCGGAACAAAAACGGAAACGAAAATGTAATCATATTTACTGTTCCTGAGCAAAAACGCTATTTTGAAATCCCTGTAACCGGTTAATGACGTTATTTTTTCGTTCCATGCCATATTTGGTCACTAATCCATTTTCACTTCCAGAAGCCAAATGATTTAAGTAAATGCATCTGTATTACATACATACATTAATTAAGTCTACTGTATTTGTTCACTTGGCAATTGACGATGTGGTTTTGTTTCAAATAGTATCATATGCACCACTCTTCATTTAATTTGTGATGAATAACTATTTTTTACCTTATATAATTATGAATATGTCTTCGTGATATGCATCACGTTCCCTTATTTTATTACACCTTCCAATCGTGCAATCGTTAAACTATTATACTGCAATTTGGTTTAAAGAATATGCTTATATTAATATCCAGTATATTCGAAAAAGAGTTATATATCGTGAGTATGTGCTTACATTTTTAACTGTGTTCATAGCCTAATGCTTGGTGCGCCGAATTTCGGTGTGAGTGTCCTAAGTTCGAGCCCTTGGAGTACCACATGTAGTCATTGACTTCATTGATTACGTTTATTTAATTAGTGGGCTGGTGATATTACAAATTAATATAGTCTTACCATATATAATATTAATAAATAATTAGTGATTCATGTCTTTACGATGAGTGAAATTGCATACTCCTACACTACGCTTCCTGTATTGTATATGTAAATGTGTTACCTTATTCAAGTCGTATTATAATATAGTTCTTACGACATCTAAGGCTTTGATTTTGTTGGATACTATGCACCATGAAATGTATGGCTTTATTACCATCTATAAAAATGTAGTCATGTATAGGCATTATTATTTATTAGGGCTAATAGCATATTCATTACATGGTTTGAGAATAACGTTCTAAATGGTTTAAATTTCATTCTAACTGGTTCAGGAACTTTTTGTTTGGAGGAGAAACGAAAAACGAAACGCTAATAATACTGTTTCTGATCGGAACGAACCGTTTGAGAAATTATTTCGTTTTCAAGGCCTGGTTATGATCATAAGACTTTGTTTATAACCAACATAAGTTACTTGATAATTTTTTATGTTCATGGAGAAATTACAATGTCCATTTAGCCTACTGGGAAAAACCTGCAATGAAAGTTGATTATAAAATCTAGATTTTCAATTCTGCAGATAAAATGAAGTCCCAATACTTACAGGCTTTTTTGGGCATACACTGAGGAGTGAGTCCAAATAGTAGGTCTGCACAGCATGGATAGATCGGTCTCCAGCAGACACAATGGGTGCAGGGAGGAGGGTTCCCAAGACAGGAGTGGCAAAGTATTGAGCAAACTTGGAGGCATTTATAGTGGCTGACATCAAAATGATCTGTAAAAATAAAAAAAATTCAGAACAAATAATCACTACTTATGAACAACCAACAAATCTAATTCTACACACAAAAAGGTTTCCACTAAATAAGATCCTTTACATCTTCACCATCAGGCCACAAATATAATACAGTGGTCCTTTAAAATCCAAATTTGGTTTTCGCAAATTTGGTATTTTGAACATTTCTTCTTCAAAGAATTGTTTTTTCACAGGTTCCCCAGCAAAAAAAAAATACGTCTAAGAAAAGATTAGAGTAAACCTATAATGTTTTCTTTGCTACTGTCACTGCAGCATTTTTCTGGTTTATTGATTTACTACACTGCATCCTCATACAACAAAGGTTCGTACAACACGATCCACGTACACACGGTGGGAGTCTGACCAACCCACTTCATTCCCACAACACTATTCGTATTTATACAAAACGATCTGGCGATCCAAAAGCAAGGCAATTCCGCCCTTACCCGCACTGCACGGTGCTGTGCTGCACAACACATGACTTGAGTACTTCCTCAGTACTCAGTACCTCAGTACTCAGTACCTCAGTAATTACCTGTAACAAGTATTTCAAATACCATAAAACATTCAAATCAACTAATCTGTCCTCACATTGTGATGTTTACGTTCTGCCTCTGGAAGCTCGGCAAATTGGCGACACCAACAGCGCCATCTAGTCTGCTACTGTAGTGTTGATGTATCATATACAACCAGGCTGTCACACACATATCATAAGCTATCATTGAAAGCCATTGATTTCTCGTATACCGAATGCTCGTATACTTCATAATCGTAAATCGTTATCGTAAAACTTCTCGACCAATCACAAGTCAACAAGACGTTTGACACGGCCTTTAAAGGTCATGTCACACGGACACTTTTTCCATTAGTGTTACGGGGTGGCCGTGGCAAGAATGTTTCCCCGTCACTGGCTACCCCGCCCCCTCAACACCTTTAAATAACCCTTATTTAAGGTGACACGCAGTACTACACTGACCTAAATAATGACGCGTGTATATAACAGCTCACCATAATCACTACGATGTATAATAACTAGTAATGACGTAAAACCCTGCCCACCCTGCTGGCGAGCGACCTGCCCCGCCTGGCGCCCTGCCTACCTCTCAGGACAACACGCTGTCATCCGCCTCACCTGTGCCTTCCTGAAGAAGACAGGTCAGCTACCATGCCTGTGATAGCATCATAGGATATCACCAGGGATCATAGGGCTCCTCAAGGGGTCCTCGTAGCCCTACAGACAACACCAAGAAGGAGGAGGAAATCTCCACCATCATGATACTGCTGCCGGCTGCCGCTGCCAGACGTAGGACTGACAGTGCTGTACACTACTCCTGTACAGTACTGTATTGTGTATTTTTACTGTAATTTATTTATTTACATGATTAATCTTATGTTTATTGATATTTGCATGACTTAGAAATTTTCTATATTCACCTAAATTTTTATTTTTTATTATTATTCTATCCCTGCATAATTCGGATCCTTGCATTACTCGGACCACTCCTTGGCCCAATTAGTCCGAATACGAGAGGGTTTACTGTATGTAATATATATATATATATATATATACAGTAAAAGCTTTATAACTGGGCACTGTATAACTCGGAATTTGATATAACTCGGCATGGCAAGGACAAGGTTTTTTTTTTTTTTTTTTTCTTCCCACTATGCCTATAGTGCGTGGTAGGCAGTGAGCTCCAGGGGTGGGATGGTAGGCCCTGGAGGCTCACTCGAGGGCTGTGATGGTTGGCCCAAGCCCGTGGTGGCGCAGGCAGGATTCTTATAGTGACGCCTGTGATTAGAGGCTCATGCCGCCCCCCTGTGTCCTCCCATGCACTCACAGTCGAAGGTAGAGTTAATGGACAGGGCATAGTGTTGCAGTAACTAAGTGCTCAAGTGATGTAAAATTAAGTTGTACAGGTACAGTACTGTGTACAACACAGTACAGTTGTGATTATAAAGTTATTTACAACAAGGCTCCCCTCTCCTTGGATTACATGCCTGCTGCTACCCGTTCATTGGTAAGTGTACTTTTTATGCTATTATTTTTTTTTTTTTTTTTTTTTTTTTTTATAACCCATATCAGAGGAGGACATTGCATAACTCGGCAAGGGCCAGAGCCCCTATCGTGCCGAGTTATAAGGCTTTTACTGTATATATATATATATATATATATATATATATATATATATATATATATATATATATATATATATATATATATATATATATATATATATTAGGGTGCATCACAAAATGAAAGTTCTAAAATTGATCTGTCAGGTATTTAATTTTGTTCCACTTGATGGAAAAACGCTCTTATTTAAAAATTTTCACAATTAAAGAATATTTAGAGGTCCCTCCGCAATGTTAAATTTTGTAATATAGGTCCTTTATATCATAATGAAATGATCGAGGCATCTAAATATTCTCCATATTATGAACTATTATGTAGAACGTTGTAGATGCTATTATTATAGTCCTACGAGTGTTTTTTTAATATTTCTTTTTTATAACAAATAATAAACTTAAAATTAAATAGAAATTTACTTTCTTCTGCAGATTCAGCACTGATTCAGCATCCAGTCACAGCTATGGACTAAGTGTCTGACTCATCAGACCTACCAGAGTCAATGGCTACCTCATCAACTCGCCAGGCTACTCAGGTGTTTGGGCTTGGCACTGCAATCTGCAAAGACGATGCTACAATAACTGGCCCCAGACTGCCAACTTGTTTGCAAGTTTTGAGGTGCATGATGTGCCACTGCAATGAAGCTGCTCGCAGTATAAGACCTGGGTCTGTTGGAGCAACAAGTCGCTTTTCTACGGCCAAGCTGGTTCTGCAGCAAGTAGCCATATTCTACAACAAGGCGAACATTCCAATGGTCACAGTGCGTAGAACTTGTGAAAAAATTGTTGAGCTGCTAGATGAAAACAATAAACTGCGTTTGATTAACAAGTCGCCGAAATAAGCCATCCACTCTGCGCCGGCTAGAAGACTCGCAGCGCCTGTTAATGTCAACATTTAAGCTATGGCCATCAAATGTCGAGAGCCTTATAAAGGACCAAGAAGATTTAGCCCTTCTGCAGTCAATGAAAGGTGATAGGGCTGCTACCCTCGGTTCATTAGATACACATCTTAAGCAGAAAATTTCCAGGCGAACCTCTCGTCAGGAGGCAGAAGCGAAGCGACTGAAACGTGCTCGTGAAGAAATGGAAGCTACTTCCAGCACTGTCCAGTCTGCATCTGTCGTAGAGGAATACAGTGAAGATTCTGCTACTGAAGAGAGCTCTCTTTGTGATCAGGAAGAAACTAGTGCTGCTGCAGTTAAACCACAACCGTCTAGAGATTGATGACAGTTTTCTTCAACTTCCCGTGGCTGAGTGGGGCATGAGTGCTGCCTACATAGCTAGCAGTGAAAATGTGGCCTCAGTGAGTGTAATTAATGATGCTGCAGAAAGAGGTGTGAAACTCTCATCTGATTTCGTTGACACTGCAAGGTCCGATGGCCACTTCCAGAATGTACTTCTAGTTGTTGAGGAGGACAGGAAGTCAGCAACCAATCTACGTAAACTTCGTAAACGTAGCAATACTGATGCTCGAGTAAATTTATTCATTTGTGAATTTAACCTCGGAATTTTATTAGATATAGACAGTATGAGGGACAATATTTGTAACAATTCAGTGACAAAACATATACATTAATGCATAGTGTAATTTTCAGTGTGTGTAATCCTTAAAATCTTATCATTTTATTCCCATTAGACACAATGAATAGAACAGATCACATGTAAGCTATGTTGTAATATATAATAGTTTTGCTTTATCTCAAACATTTTCACATATTACACTTCATTTAATATTGTAAATTAATTTAGGAGTGTACATTTAGTACAAGTAATCCTAAACAGGAACATTTGAATTCTTCCCGTCTGAATAATTAATAATAACCTGGCAAGAAAGCCATGTTTAATTATTGTAATATATTTGTGTATGTCTAAAAATGTTGAAAGTAATTATATTTATTCATTTTGAACGATTATCTTTGACTTTTAAATGTTTATATATTACGTAACCAGTGCAGAATTGAACAAATTATGGCCATTTTGAGGCTAATTCTGGCCGATGACCCTGTTAAATTTACATGGGCTTGGAGGGACCTCAAAATCTACTTCAATTTTTTTAATATTTCATCAGAGTGGTTCTTAGCTATAATGGAACAAAACTGAAACATAGACAGCTCAAAAAAAGAAGTGTTTTTTTCATATATAAAGTTGATGCACCCTAATATATATATATATATATACTCTATACTGCAATGGAGCCAGTTACATAAGAAAATAAGGAAGCTACAAGAGGCCGCGAGGCCTACACGTGGTAGTTCCTGTCACCTAACACTACCTACATCCACCTTCCATCCCCATCCATGAACCTATCCAGCCCCTCTTTAAAGCTCCCCAATGACTCCGCACTAACTACCTGTCTACTGACCCCATTCCAATCATTCACCACCCTATTTGTGAACCAATTTTTCCCTATTTCCTTTCTAAATCTACGCCCTTCCTGCTTGAATCCGTTACTTCTTGTTCTACCCTGGCTAAACCCGTTTTATGTCCACTGAATATATTTCTAATCTGAACCCAAAAAAAGGAACTGATTGTACCTATTACAAGACTATTATGGACAGTGTAAATTATCTGAGGGGCAAATAGGTTATTGAACTGGATGTAACACAATCATGACACATGTTTGCCCACCATATGCTATAGTAACAGTTATGGTATATTTTTAATATCAATTTAAAATATCAATACATACACATTATTTGTAGAAGCTTTGTGTGTTTTTGTATTGGCGAGCAGTGTGACGCACCTGATTTATCAGACTTCCAGAACTATTGGCACCCTTTCTGTTACATTTTCAATGTCTAACTGTATAAAACAAAATAAAAATGACAGTTTTGACAAATGGATAAAATGCTATATAATTACCTTGACTGATGGAGAAACTGTGTGCATGAGCTTCTTCACAATTAGCAGAGCAAAATCTGTCTGCTGGTCTCTTTCATGTACCTCATCCAATATGATGTGTGTAAAAGCATCAAGTTTGCGTTGTTGGACAAGTTTCTGAACTAGAGTCTGAGTAGTCACATACAGAAGGCGAGTGTCTGCATCTCTGCAGACGTCCAATCCAACCTGAAGACAAAGGCAGAGGTTAGATATGTACAAATACATTTTTTTTTTATTAACTGTAAAAAAAAAATTCAGTATAATTGTATGAGGAAAAAGAATTACATAAAACATGACTAAAGACATACAGAAATACTTCTTTAAAACACTGCGGTGTTTAAAAAAGTATTTACTGTACAGTAACTAATTCTTACTTACTGTACGCCCACTGTAATACCCACTGTATAAATATTGTCATTTCTATGCCTAAAACTGGAGAGCCATATTTAGGAGTGCTTTTGAAACTATATGGAATAAACAAACAAATGGAGTAAAGTATCTTAGAACCCTAAACAGGCGGGCGAAGTTGAAGTTACGTAGCTTCCCGCTGATTTTTGTCCAAATTTATTGGTGGTAATGTAAAGACTGTATATACAAGAGCACCTCAGGGGGAACCTCCACCCACATTGGAAGCAACAGTATGAATGAATTACACAATCGGCAGCGCAGAGTGGGCGGAGGCAATCTGTCAGAGGAAAAAAGGTCTCCAGCTTCACCATAACCACTTTTTTTTATCAAACTGTGTACAACCCACGTTTTATTATATGTTATTTATATCCATTACCAGAGACAAAAACAAGGTCGTCTCAGTTTTCCAGAGTATAATACACGGTGAACAATGTACAATCTCAAAGGAATTGTAAATATAAAAATTGAAGGGTTTGCGTAAGATTGAGGCAGCAAGGCTTGGGAGAGAGAGAGAGAGAGAGAGAGAGAGGAGGAGAGAGAGAGAGAGAGAGAGAGAGAGAGAGAGAGAGAGGAGAGAGAGAGAGAGAGAGAGAGGAGAGAGAGAGAGAGAGAGAGAGAGAGGAGAGAGAGAGAGAAGAGAAGAGAGAGAGAGAGGAGAGAGAAAGAGAGGAGAGAGAGAGAGAGAGAGAGAGAAGAGAGAGAGAGAGAGAGAGAGAGAGAGAGAGAGAGAGAAAAATTATGTAGTGTGAAGTCCTCAGTAATCCATTGTATAAAAATATAAAATCATATTTCTTTGTCAGTTGTCTGCAGCGTTATCTTCGTCCCTTCTTTCTGTTTAACGTTAGATTTTCTCATAATATCATACGAGGTTAAATAGCCGATGATACGCTTCTAATTTTCTCTAGTCTATCCATTGCAACTTCTTCAATGCCAATACTGCCAGATCCTCTTCAACACATTGCCTTGTCTTCCTTGGCCTGCCCGGTGGACGGTGACCTGGCACTTCCACTCTTAACAGCTCTCCCCAATTCCTTACCACCTTCTCTCCTCTTCACGTGTCCCAAACCACCTCAATGCCTTACTCTCAGCACTGTACTCAGCTCCTTCAATCCACATTTTCTTGCCACCTCTTCAATGGACACTTCATCTCTCCATGTGATCACAGTAATATACATCAACATTCTCCGATCACAACCAACCAACACTTCCTCCAACTGCTTTGTCAACAGTCCATGTCTCAGAACCATACAGTAATACTGATCTTATACATGCTTCAATACTCTTCCTCGTTTTTCAGTGGAATACTCTTGTTTATCAGCAGTCCCGCTATCTCTCTCCACTTCATCCATGTAGTTGTTACCCATGTTCTTACTGCTCTCTGCACTCCACCCTCGCTATCTAACATGTCACCAAGATAACAAAACTGTTTCACTTCTTCTATTACATCACTTTCCACTTCTACAGTTTCTACCTCTTCTTCTGGCGGTCCCCCTCCGTTGATTCATCTTACACAAGCTGGACAGTAAAAAATCTACTAATCTATTCAGGTTTCTTAGTCCCGAACATCTTTTATGGCACCACTTGTCACATTCCTTGCAACAAATAGTTTACTCCTACTCCACTACTGCAAACTCCATAGGGAAACCTTCCCACTTGTATATTTTGCTTTGTTTTCTTGCCTGTTACCATCATCAGTGTTGTCCAACAGAGGGCGGCTTGCCTGGTGGGACTAGTAAGGGTGGCGTACCAAGTAAGTCACCTGAGAATGGGGGGATGGAAGGTGGTAGAACAAGGAGGGGCGTGTCCGAAGCAGAGGAAGGTAAACAATGACCAGGTAGTGTGCAGGAATCATTTCGGGTACTATTAGGACTGCAAGAGGAGGAAGAGGAGGTAAAGGAAAAGGGTAGACAATACATCCCTACCCGAAAGTAAAATCTTGGTTGTTGGGGACAGTCAGATTAGGTACCTAGACAGCTAGTTTTGTGAGAGACGGGATACGTAGTAGTGGGTGTGCTTCCCAGGGAAAGGGATAGGACATGTTAGTGATATGATAGATGAGAAGCTTTGCCGCCCAGGGTTAGACAGACAGCCATAACTTTCCACGCTGACAACACCTCCCCACCTCCAAGCTGCTGTTCTCATCCCTAGAAGGCCATTCTGAAGACGTGGGCTTTCTTCCAGTCGGCCCTTCACTGTCCCGCACACCATTCAACACTCACCGCTGTCTAAAGTAGTATTTACGGTGCTGAAGATTGCTGTTGCAATTCACCTCTCTCCAGGCAGCGTTCCAGGGAGTTCCTAGGGTGACATTGCCCCTGCTCTGATATTATCTATCATTGCAGTTTGTTGTTGGGTTCCTGTTGATTGGCGGCTAGCCAGTTATTGATCTTTGCTGTTGTGTAAATATATTCGGGGAAATCATACTCCTTAACTTTTCTTCCCCACCTTTCTCGAGATTGGTTATACTAATTGATAACAACCTCGGCCCTGACAGTTCCACAAGGGTCTGTTTTGGGTCCATTACTATTATTTATTTACATCAACGACTTAGATAGTGGGTGGGATTAACCGTGATATCAGCAAGTTTACTGATGATGGTCAGTAGTCTCTCATTGTCTGTTTCTTCCATCTTAGTTATCAGTTTAATTTGTTCTATTAATTCTCCTCTTTCTCTTCTCTGCTCAAGTGTTGGTAACTTCATTTCCTTCAACCTTTCCTCATAAGAAAGGTCTGCTAGCGCTGGTACCATCTTTGTTGCCTTTCTCTGTATCCTCTCCAACTTTTTCACATGCTTCTTTTTATATGGGGACCGTACAATGGCAGCATATTCCATTTTTGGTCGGATCATTGTAGTAATTATCTTTCTCATCATATTTTTCTCCATGTAATGAAATGTCACTCTTATATTCAACATTAATTGGGGGGAGACCTGGGTCGAATTAGCCAAAAGTCTGAATTATCCGATGGTTACCTCTATCCCCTCCACACAATATGAACTCACAAAAACATGCTAAAACAGCACAGATTATAGTACTTGTACCCACCTAAAATTGGCTGATACTGAAATCTTGCAATGCAGTACTACTGTACACTAAGCACTCAGGAGTCACTGATACCGTCTTCAGGCAAGGGCTGCGTTCAGTAAGGCAACACGCACGAGTGCACACAGAGGCGCACGGTGACGTCAGCATAGAGTATGCCTAGCGCATGTTACCCACGCACTACAGCCCTCATGAGGTGGATCACCACTTGAGTTGCCAGCTCGTGCCACAATAAGGGTATGTAAACAAAGGGCAAAGAAACTCTTCTCTTAGTGCCTCTTTAATATTTCATTTCCTGCTGCTATAACTTCTGCTGCATTAAATACAAGGTCATCAACAAATTATTCTGCAACAATAAGAATAGCAACATAGATCAATTTTGGCAGCTGCTATCTTGGTAGCAAATGTAGTGAAGCATTCAGTATCGTTCAGTAGGAAAGTACGGGGGGAGGGGGGGCTACTGAACGCAACAGTGGTGTCACTCTGCGGATATGCAAGGTAAGACCTTCAGTGCTTGAGGTGCTTAATGTGTTGGAGGCGATGTGGAGGCTGGCTGACAAAGTGGATGGCAAAGAGGAGGTGGAAAATGCTACAGAAAACTCCGACAACTTGAACAATGTGCGGACAATTCGAACTTCAGTTCGGATCATGATAAGTTGTTGAAAAATCCGAACTGGGCCTGAAACAGGTCAAATTATCCGAAGTTTGAATTATAAGGGTATTAGAGGGAATTAGAGGCTTTACTGTATCTCCATATATTTTATTTATATGTTTTTCTGGTTGTAGGTTATTCTGCATAATCACTCTCAGGTCCTTTTCTTCATAAACCTTTGTAATTACTTCATTTCCCATTCTATATGGCCATTTATATCTCTTTTCGCTTTTTGCAATTTCCATCACATGACAATCACATTAAATTCCATTTCCCATCTTCTGCTCCTTTCGTAAATCTTGTTCAGGTCATTTTGTAGTGTTTCACAATCTTTATGGATTTTATATTTCTCTTAATAGTTTTGCATCATCTGCAAACAAACTTATACAACTTTTTATTTCATCAGCCATGTCATTGACATAAATCATGAGCATTATTGGTGCCAACACTGATCCTTGTGGTAGCCCACTACACACCTTTCTTCATTCAGATTTTTCATCCTTAACTACTGTTCTTATTTCTCTTCCTCTCAGATAACTTTCCATTCAGGTTTTCATCATCCCTTTGATTCCTCTTATATTTCCCAAATTTCCGAAGTAGCCTCTAATGTGGATGGAACTATATCAAATGCCTTTTTAAGATATAGATATATACAAAATGCCCATCCATCTTTTTCTTGTGGTGTGTTCTTACGTTTCTTATGTTGGAGCCTATAGCGCCTGTAGGCTTGTAGAGGTCTTGATGTTGGTTGATCTCGCCCGTTGGTGGTGCAGGCTAGATTTTTTTAGTGATGCCTGTGGTCTTAGGTAAGATACCGTTTTCTCTGACGTTTGGATCTTCCGTTTAGGCACACGCTACCCCTGGAGTTCCTCCGTTGCACTCGCAGACGGAGAACAGGTTATAACAGCACGCGGGTTTTTTCAGCCACTCGACGATGGATTTGACAGTTGCTCCTTGGTGGGACGTGAACTCAGGACCTTCTCCTCCCCTACCAGGCTCTTGAAAGAGTTACCTCCGGCAGGATTCGAACTCGGGACATTGAGCTCACCACTCGGCCACCGCCTCCCCATGAAGTTGGTCACACATGATCTCTTTTTTCCTAAAACCTTACTGCCGGTCTGTTATTATACCTTCATTTTCTAAGTATTCCGTCCATTGCTTCTTTATTATTTTCTCACATATCTTGCATACTGTGCTAGTCAATGACACTGGTCTATACTGTAATGGTTCATCCTTCTTCCCAATTTTATATATTGGCACCATATCTGCTCTCTTCCACTCCTTTGGCACTTTTCCCATTGCTCATGAGCACTTTATTATATCATATACTGGTTCAACCAACGGCTTTCTGCACTCTTATAAAACATAACCCAACACTCCGTCAGGTCCTAGTGCTTTCCTCTCCTCAAATTCCTTCAACAATTTACAATGTTCCTCCTTCTCTATTTTTATTTTCCACTCCTTTTGGACTTTTTTCATTCCTTGCGGTTCATTGAATTTTTATTCTTTTGTGAATACTTGCTGAAAATTTTTATTTAAAATTTCACTCATTGTCTTTGGATCTTCATATATTATATTTCCTTCTTTCAGTCTCTCCACTTTGTCCTTATGCTTGATTCTTCCATTGATAAATCTGTAAAACAGCTTGGGTTCTTCCTTAAGGCCCCCATCCACGGTACGATTGGTCGTACGATCTGATCCGACAGACCTGATCCGATGGATTTCCTACCACCCACTAACGATCCGACCGCACCTCAAGACTAGTTTAGTTGGTGATAAGAAACGGCGGAGGGCGGTTCTCATGATGGCTCTCTGCAACGAGAAATTACTTTTGATGAAAGGAGCGTAAACATCATCCGCACTCGCACCAGACATCAGTTATTTTTTTAATTTCTTTCCGGAACACTTAAATTATAATTCTCATATTATTATTTATTTTTTACTGTTTCAACATTAGCCTCACTGTCGCTCACTGAGTTTATCTACCAATACTTCATAAGTTGCATTTATATTATAGTTATCCATTTACTCTTTGCTTTTTATTTCCCACAAACATTCAGTTTCTATATAATTGGATGAATTATGTCCAAAAGTGCTTGTTTTCAAAGAAACAATTCATTTTGGTAACCCTCTCGCGACGCTGTCAGTGGCGAACCTGACGGTTGGCCTCACGATCAGCACAAGCACGATACGATCCGGTCTGAACCGGATGATCTGTCGGATCTAAAAACCAAACACTGCTTGGTCGCATCCGACCAGCTGTCAGTCGGTCGGACAGACCAAAATCACCCCACTCACGATCCAATCTGGTTGGATCCAATCAGATCTGTCCGATGGTCGTACGACCAGATCGCACCGTGGATGGGGGCCTTTACACTTTTCAACTACACTACCCTCCCGAGTTTCGCGCTTGCTTTCTTCCGGAGGCATAGCGCGAAACTCGCGGATCGCGAAACTCAGGTATTAAAAACACTGTAAAAATGCTTATTTAGTCCTTTTTTTTTTTTTTTTTTTTTTTTTTTTGTGTGTGTGTGTGTGAGTGTTATACGGCAATAACACTGTCACAATGCCTTCCTCTCTTCTCTCCTGTCTCCTCCAGTACCTCCAGAAACCACAGTACCACACACGTCATGGTTAATCACTTATAAAGGAGTATTTTGTGGTAAATAGTAAGGAATGGCGGGGGTGTAAGGTAAGGTGCTACTTATTTCGAGGTGTTACCTATCTTATGCGACACCGGCTGCTCCTGTAGAGAAAAACACAAACAAATGGAAGAAAACAAAGCAAAACTACAAGCTATAATAAGCCTATTATATTACTATACTAAGCAAGAAGGAAGGAAGACGTGTCCCGTACGTCTCTTATGGGAGGCGGTAGCAGAGTGGTTAGCATCAAGATATATGTTAAGCTCAAGTACGAGCTTGACAGACGACCTACAAAGTGATACTAAGCAGAAAAGGTCACAAGAAGAAGAAGTCTCCGAGTGGCGTTCTCGGTGATCCGAGTTCGATCCTTGATGAGGGCTGTAAAATCCACTTAAAATCTTTCTCTGCACTGTTGAGTGGCCTAAGAACACCCACACGCTGCCCATTAACTCTAACTACGATTGCGAGTGCATCGGAGGACACGGGGCGGCATGAGCCTCTAATCGCAGGCGTCACTATAGAAATTCTGTGTGCGCCACCACGGGCAAGGGCCAACCATCACAGTCCTCAAGTTAACCTCGAGGGCCTACCATCCCACTCCTGGAGGTCACTGCCTAACGGCGTTGTAGGCACACACACACACACACACACACACACACACACAAAAAAAAAAAAAAAAAAAAAAAAAAACGCGACTCTGGGATATATGCGCGTAACTCGGGATGGTAAGAATTTAGGACTCGGCGCGAAACTCGCATAGCGTGAAACTCGGGAGGGTAGTGTACGTGCATCCTTCTCATAACTCTTCTTTTCCTCTTTCCTTATGCACACATTCATTTCTTGCTAATTTATATTCTTCTTTATTTCTTTGTCCCAATTCTCTTTACTCTTCGCCCTTTCACATCTTCCATTAAACAATTCCTTCTTTCCTTTTTCTCTTGATGTATATAGGTAGTGGAACATTTTTTTTAACTCCTTTCTCATATATGCTCAGAAAAATGTTGTATTTCACTTGCACATCATTCACCCTTTTCATTTCTTCCCAGTCAATTTCTTCAAAGATTTTACTTCTTGCATTTCCTTCAACTTTTTCCTTTCTTCTCCATTCATCGCTTTCTTTACATACACTTCTCTGAACTCAACAGTTGACCTTAACCTGAAGGCTCTCTCCAGGATTACTTCAGTTGCCGTCTGTGATTTCAATCTTAAGTTTTATCGGTCTATCTCTTCCTTGTGCATAAGGTCCCCATCTTACTACTTCTTCCACTTCATCACAAATCTTGTCTCTTCTTCCTCATCATTAAGTTTCATCAAAACGTTCTTTACCGTTTTTACTTCTTCTCTTTCTCTTCTTATTCTAAGCAAGATATTCTTCTCCATCAGTCCATAAATAATAACACATTTTCTTCTCTGCTACATCTCTTTATTAAATTTTCATTATTCTTCAAAACTTTCACTACCTCTTTTCTTAAGGGGACACCACACATCTGAGGACCAGAATCACTCAATTGTGACATTTTTCATTTCAGTGCTAAAATTGTTCTTTTGACCTAGAACTAAAACGTAGTATTCCTACTGACTGACTAGACAGTTGGCGGGAAAGTGCGCGGGAAGTTGAAAACAATCATCCAGTTCCGAATGTTCCATTCATTTGAAAAATCTGAATGTCAAAATCTAAACGAAATTTACATCATGTAAATTTACATCTTAACCATTCTGGACCTGCTTTAGAAGTTATAACATAAGAAAATAAGGAAGCTACAAGAGGTCGTGAGACCTACAAGTGGTAGTTCCTGTTAAATGGTAGTTCCGTTCCTTTATGGGAAAGTATACGACTATACGTGTTCAGGGTTTCCAAGGGACTGGAAAATCTTGATAGAGAGGATATGTATTTATGGGACGCACAGATATGAAAGGCCATGAGATGTTGGAAAGAACCACATGCAAGAGATATCAAGAAATATAGCTTCCCATACCGATCCATTGAACTGTGGAATAACCTGGATAAAGAGCTTCCCATACAGATCCATTGAACTGTGGAATAACCTGGATAAAGAGCTTCCCATACAGATCCATTCAACTGTGGAATAACCTGGATAAAGAGCTTCCCATACAGATCCATGGAACTGTGGAATAACCTGGATAAAGAGATAGTACATGCCAAGAATATTTACGATTTCAAAGCCATGCTGGGCGATAATAGCTTTGGTGACAAGACAGTAAGAGCTTAGGTCTTTTCCTGTAAATCACTAGATCAATACACAAGAAAGCAGGGGTGCTAGCCTTCTAATCCTACTGAGTTACAAGATCACAACCTTAGAGCTTACATCCGAAATCTATTTTCTGTAAAGTGACTAGGAGTTGCAGCATTTCTGAAGCCCACATTGTCTGTGCCCAGTAGTGGATGTGAACCCTGCTTCTTACATTATAAGCCAAGACAGTGAAGTATTACACCACCTGCCAGTATATGGAAGGGTTAGTTATTACATCCATCATTTAAGTTTTGCAGCAAATTAAATGCATTACAGTAATGACAAGTTATTAAAGAAAAAAACCCCATTAAATAGGAGTGGTACATCTGCATGATGATGATGATGATGATGATGATGATGATGATGATGATGATGATGATGATGATGATGATGATCAACTCGAGTACTTCTGTGGATATATACATGGAGAAAATAATACATGAATAATCTTACCTGGTAGCCAACCAATTTTCCAAGCTGCCAACCTCTTTCTTTGCATACCCTACGTGCCAGGGATGTTGCGGCAATCTTGCGAGGTTGAGTAACAACAATATTACAGTGACGATGTTTATCTGCAGCCTCATCAAGTATGAATTGTGGGACCTGAGTTGATTTGCCACATCCAGTTTCTCCCTCAATAACAACAACTTGATAGTTGGTGACTTTCTCAAGTATCTGCATAAAAGAAAATATTGAGTTATTTCCCTATCACATGAACATGATATGGATGGCTTATAATTAATAAGGTGTGGTAAGAAAAAGATTACCACCTGGATAGTGATACAGGAGAGTAAAAGACACAGTGGCATGTTATATATTTAATATATATATATAAGGTACTGTCATAAGGACTGTGTGATGGTTGTAGTCACTTTCCATTCCTAGACTTGATCAATTATTCAGCCACTTGACAATTTTTTCGTCATGGGTGACGATTCTGGGTCCATAATGGACCCAGAATTTAACACTTTGTTTACTAGTCATCAAAGTTTCAGCATCTTCATAATTCTTATTCACTTTTGACATTCATTGTAATCATACATATTTTGTATAATTTTTGATTTCACGAATTTTGAAAATACATTAGCTCCTTGCATATCTAGCAGGCCAGATGTAACTGCCCAAGATGTGTAAATGACTGCAGCCACGGTATTTCATATTTTGGTGTCAAAATGGTAAGACAGGTGAATCAAGCGAGGATCTGTTCTTCAATTAGCAATCATGCAAGTTTAAGGTGCATAGCGGAGAAGTAACAAAAATAATGATAAGGAAAACATAATGAAACGTTTGAGCCACTAAGAGGGTAGAAGTGAGGAAAGGACTAATTGAAGGAGAGGATGTAAGCTTGGTTCTCAGCCATTTTGAAGACAGCCATTAATTAAGGTGACCAGACCTCTCCCCACTTACAGTTTCACCTTATCTACAATCTCTCTATGAGGTATGGTGTCCTAAACTGGTAGAAGACAGTGCAAATATACTTAGGAATGTGTGTGAAGTATAGGTAGTAATGTATGCCATAAGGTATGGGGATTAACGAAGGCCTGTGTTGACAGGGAAGAAGCCCCAGACGATCTACAATGCCGACGAGCCCTTTTTGTCTATGCCCACCTAGCCCCCTAGCCATCCAGCAACACCAACAGATCAGCTTCCTTCTATGTCTATGTTATGTTTGAGATTTATAGATTGGAAGCAAGCAATGGAGAAGAGGGCAGAAGGTGAATATGTCCAAGACGAAGATGATGGTAACAGTCAAGAAAATAGAGCAAAATATACAAGTGGGAAGTTTTCCCTGTGGAATGTGCGGTAGTGAAGTGTGAGTAAACTCTATTCTTTGCAATGAATGTGACAAGTGGTGCCATAAAAGATGTTCGGGAATAGAAAACCTGATTAGGGTGGTGATTTTGCCGCGCCGGAAAGGGGGACCAAGATGGTGGTCGGAAGTGTTTGAGGTGAACAGCTTGCTGGCTGAGCACTGCAGGAGGAATAGGTGGCTCTTTATCCACAACTGGGCTCGATTCTTTTTGTTCTTCTTCTTTTTTTTTTTTTTTTTTTTTTTTTTTTTTTTTTTTTTTTTGGTCCCCCTCAGCTCTATAGTAAAGATATTACATTTAGGTGTGTATTATCTGCTCAAAGCAGGGGTTTCACAGGCACCACTCTGCTCATTGTCGCTGGGTTTTGGCCAGCACCGCCTTACAGGCATCCGGGAAGGTGTGCCGATGATGAGCTACCTTACTACCTTGTGAGGTATTGAAGAAGTGTTGAGGCAATGGATAGAGATAGTTGGAAGCGTAGCATCACCCGTCTAACCTCATAAGATATCATTGGAAAATTTGACGTTAAATAGAAAGAAGAATGTGTTATATGAGTTATTAACCAGTTTAATAACCTATTAATAGTAACCTATTAATAGTAACCTATTAATAGTAACCTATTAATAGTAACCTATTAATAGTAACCTATTAATAGTAACCTATTAATAGGATCATTAACCAGTATTAACCAGGTTAAGTATGGAAATTCTAAGCACCTCCAGCTACAGAGTGATCCCACCTACCTAGTTAAGAGGAGTTCCTTTGCTACTAGGCATTGTGGATCTATGATAATTTCAGTTACAATTGATAAGGAAAAGTTCAAGCTATGCCTATGAGAGATTGGGATACAATCTCTATCCAAAAAAGGTTTACTGCATAAAAAACTAGAACTGATTTCTGGCTGCACTTACTTCCTTTTTAACGTCAAATACTGGTAGAGTTGAGCCATGGTGTTTGGTGGTGAAGTCATAATGAAGAAATACATTCGCCTTACAGGTACCATCATCATCAAGTCCATCGGATGCAGAGTCATCTTTATCTTGGGTCAAATGTCCTCTGACCCGCTGTTCAATGCTTATCTGCAAAGAGAATGTATTGACAATCAATGAAGGCAGTTCTGGTATCCTTCCTTGATGCTTCAATTTGTTTGCCATAATTATATTAAACATCATCCTTATGATATGATTTCTTGTGCAGTCGGGATCATATAATAGGACTCCTAATAATGAAAAATGTATTTAAATTTTTTTTAAATAAAATATTCTAATACAAAATAAAAACTTTTCTTGGGACACTTAACCAAGGTAATTACTTTTTGTCCTATTATTTAGTGTGTAATATTCAAGCTATTATTTAGTGGGTAATATTCAAGCTATTATTTAGTGGGTTATATTCAAGCTATTATTTAGTGTGTAATATTCAAGCTATTATTTAGTGTGTAATATTCAACCTATTATTTAGTGGGTAATATTCAAGCTATTATTTAGTGGGTAATATTCAAGCTATTATTTAGTGGGTAATATTCAAGCTATTATTTAGTGTGTAACATTCAAGCTATTATTTAGTGTGTAATATTCAAGCTATTATTTAGTGTGTAATATTCAAGCTATTATTTAGTGTGTAATATTCAAGCTATTATTTAGTGTGTAATATTCAAGCTATTATTTAGTGTGTAATATTCAAGCTATTATTTAGTGTGTAATATTCAAGCTATTATTTAGTGGGTAATATTCAAGCTATTATTTAGTGTGTAACATTCAAGCTATTATTTAGTGGGTAATATTCAAGCTATTATTTAGTGGGTAATATTCAAGCTATTATTTAGTGTGTAATATTCAAGCTATTATTTAGTGTGTAATATTCAAGCTATTATTTAGTGTGTAATATTCAAGCTATTATTTAGTGTGTAATATTCAAGCTATTATTTAGTGTGTAATATTCAAGCTATTATTTAGTGTGTAATATTCAAGCTATTATTTAGTGTGTAATATTCAAGCTATTATTTAGTGTGTAATATTCAAGCTATTATTTAGTGTGTAATATTCAAGCTATTATTTAGTGGGTAATATTCAAGCTATTATTTAGTGTGTAATATTCAAGCTGTTATTTAGTGGGTAATATTCAAGCTATTATTTAGTGGGTAATATTCAAGCTATTATTTAGTGTGTAATATTCAAGCTATTATTTAGTGTGTAATATTCAAGCTATTATTTAGTGTTTAATATTCAAGCTATTATTTAGTGTGTAATATTCAAGCTATTATTTAGTGTGTAATATTCAAGCATCATAATATCAGTACGACATCAACTTCGAAGTTTGGACAACAGCCTGTAATAATACAGAAAACAACCTACAGATCGCATTTCTCTGTACATAATAAAGCAATTTCTGTTCTAATTCTTTAATTTTCAAATGATGGTGATCATTCCTATCAGTGTGCATCCATCCATGTCAAACACAACGTAATTATTCATGTCAGTGTGCATCCATACATGTCAAACACAAAGTAATTATTCATGTCAGTGTGCGTCCATCCATGTCAAACACAAAGTAATTATTCCTATGAGTGTGCGTCCATACATGTCAAACACAAAGTAATTATTCATGTAATCAGGAGTCTTTGATGCCAGTTTTTTCAGAAGATTCCTGCCCTCAAAAAAACTACCAAGGTAAGTATATGACAATTCTTATCACTAGCCGAGTAACCTCGGTGTGTGTCTCACTTAAACTGGCAGTTCTATTGAGGCGTGCAGAGCCGGAGGGGGCCAAGGGCCAGACAAGCAAAAATACCGTTTTGACCCATACACCCAGTACAATCTTTTCTCTACCTGAAAAGATATCCAGTCCCTATACGACAAAAACTGTAAGGCTGGAATTCGTATATAACAACATGTGTTGGTCAACCAAAAGCGCACCAAGATGCTTGTAAGGCTCGCTACAGAGTCAAAGGGGATAAAGTGACAACCAAGGCAGCCAATGGCAGTACGCAAAACAATCCATCCAGGCATAACATTTATGTATGGGCCAAAAACTACTGTATACTGGACTTTTTTCTGGCGCTCGGCGCCAACCCGCCCAGGTCCAGTGGAGGCCGATCGGCAAGGGGAGCAAGTGCTCCATGAAAATATTCTAAATATACGTATCAGTTTCAAGTGAGTTATATAAAAAGCATATAAATGTGACCATGAAATATTTAGGATTCCGTAGATATAGGTTTTCAGTAGTTTCGATGTTAAAATAGTGTAATATACATAAATAAATGATGACTTTGCTTCGTGATGCGTATGCCTAAACTACAATAATAGATAGGTATCATTGATATTAATTAAAGATATTCAGCTGGTCAAAAACATTATATAATTATTCTCTATGGTATCAAGTAGGAGTGGTGGAGGAGGTCTATATTCATGAAGTGATAGTGAGATTTATTATACACTACCCTCCCGAGTTTAGCGCTTGCTTTCTTCCGCATAGCGCGAAACTCGCGGATCGCGAAACTCGGGTATTAAAAACACTGTAAAAATGCTTATTTAGTCCGGTAGTTTTTTTTTTTTTGGTGTGTGTGTGCCTACAGCGCCGTTAGGCAGTGACCTCCAGGGGTGGGATGGTAGGCCCTGGAGGTTAACTTGAGGGCTGTGTACCTACCGTATTTTACAGCTTATAAGACTCACTTTTTCCCCAAAAAATATCCTGAAAATGCCACAAGCCCCTGTCCACCCAGCAGTGAATGGGTACTGAGTGTTAGCCTAGGGTTTGTGACCCGCCTCCCGGGGTGGTGGCTTCGGCCAACACTACGTAGAGAAGAGGAGTTTGAGATTGAGCTCGAGTTGGAAGTCACCCAGCGGATGCTGTTTTGGTCTGAGTGAGTGAGCTTAACACATATCTTGTCAGCTGATGGTTGTGTAACAGTGTTATACGGCAATAACATTGTCACAATGCCTTCCTCTCTTCTCTCCTGTCTCCTCCAGTACCTCCAGAAACCACAGTACCACACATGTCATGGTTAATCACTTATAAAGGAGTATTTTGTGGTAAATAGTACGGTAAGGTGCTACTTATTTCGAGGTGTTACCTATCTTATGCGAGCCCATCAACTCTACTTTCGATTGCGAGTGCATCGGAGGACACAGGGGGGCGGCATGAGCCTCTACAGGCGTCACTATAAAAATCCTGCCTGCGCCACCACGGGCGAGGACAAACCATCACAGCCCTCAAGTGAACCTCCAGAGCCTACCATCCGAGCCCTGGGTCACCACTGCCTACAGGCGCTATAGGCACAAATGTAAAAAAAAAAACATTTAAATATATATATATATATGCATAATGTTTAAAGTAATAGTCGAGACCATTTCATCATTCCTGATTTAATGCAATCAAATCATAGCCATTAACGAGTACATCAACAATACGTCGTCACTTTTTGTATCCAGTCAGCCGTTTTTAAATAATCCGCAATCAAAATCTGCAAATTCCCCGAGTTCTCAAAACACTCCTCAAGGTTTGCAGACGCTCAGACTCGGTGACGTAGCATCAGGGAGGCTCCTCTTCCCGCGCGCTGATCAGAGGCACGTAAACACAGAGATAAATATAGTAATTTAAGATATTTGGGTGTTTTGGGTGTAACCTAACTGCTCGTATTTTCGGGACCTCCCTGTATATACTTTTTGTATATATATATATATATATATTATATATATATATATATATAATATAATATATATATATATATATATATATATATTAATATATATATATATATATATATATATATATATATATATATATATATATATATATATATATATATATATATATATACTATATATATAATATATATATAATATATACAATATACAAAAGTATATACAGGGAGGTCCCGAAAATACGAGCAGTTAGGTTATAGTATATATATATATATATATAATATATATATATATATATATATATATATATATATATATATATATATAATATATATATATATACCGTATTTGCCGGTGCATAAGACGCTCCTCCGCATAAGACGCACCCTTATTTTGCAAGGAGATTTTGAGGGTTTTTTTTTTTTTTTTTTTTTTTTTTTTTAAAGGGAAAAAACGTACGTATCATAATTACGGAAGAATTTATTTAAGAAAAGGTTTTGTAGGGGAAAATAAATAATGTTGTACATGTACCTAAATACAATATTATACACTGCATTAAATGTGAAACATTTCCTGTAAACACAATACATGCAAAAAATCCAAAAATATGTTTAAAAAAAGACTGGTGCAAAGCAAGCAAGACAATGCATTAAATTTGAGTGAATTCCAATGTGCACATGCATACAATTTTTTTTTTTAAATGGTTATTCAGCCACGAACATTGTGCAATAAATTCCCCATATAGTACATGCAAACCAAGCAAAAATTTGTGTAAATATCAGCCACGAACATTGTGCAATAAATTCCCCATATAGTACATGCAAACCAAGCAAAAATTTGTGTGAATATCAGCCACGAACATTGTGCAATAAATTCCCCATATAGTATATGCAAACCAAGCAAAAATTTGTGTAAATATCAGCCACGAACATTGTGCAATAAATTCCCCATATAGTACATGCAAACCAAGCAAAAATTTGTGTAAATATCAGCCACGAACATTGTGCAATAAATTCCCCATATAGTACATGCAAACCAAGCAAAAATTTGTGTAAATATCAGCCACGAACATTGTGCAATAAATTCCCTATATAGTACATGCAAACCAAGCAAAAATTTGTGTAAATATCAGCCACGAACATTGTGCAATAAATTCCCTATATAGTACATGCAAACAAAGCAAAAATTTGTGTAAATATCAGCCACGAACATTGTGCAATAAATTCCCTATATAGTAAATGCAAACAAAACAAAAATTTGTGTAAATATCAGCCACGAACATTGTGCAATAAATTCCCCATATAGTACATGCAAACAAAGCAAAAATTTGTGTAAATATCAGCCACGAACATTGTGCAATAAATTCCCCATATAGTACATGCAAACAAAGCAAAAATTTGTGTAAATATCAGCCACGAACATTGTGCAATAAATTCCCCATATAGTACATGCAAACAAAGCAAAAATTTGTGTAAATATCAGCCACGAACATTGTGCAATAAATTCCCCATATAGTACATGCAAACAAAGCAAAAATTTGTGTAAATATCAGCCACGAACATTGTGCAATAAATTCCCCATATAGTACATGCAAACAAAGCAAAAATTTGTGTAAATATCAGCCACCAACATTGTGCAATAAATTCCCCATATAGTACATGCAAACAAAGCAAAAATCTGTGTAAATTAAACTGGTCCAAAGCAAGCAACACAGTGCAAAAAATGTTAATAATTTTTCATAGGCACAGTACGTACAAACAAGGCACACAAAAAATTGATATTAGTATATAGCAAGCAACTAAAAAAAATAATAATGCATCATAATATAAATTGGTACTATAGTGAATAGCGTGGGCAATAAAAGTAGAAAAAAAAAAATATAAAAAAAGGCATCCTAAAGGTATTTAATCATTTGCAAAACCTGGAAAATCATATTCAGCATCCTCAGAGCTTGAAAATTCATTGTCACTGCTGGCATCCACATTGCTCTCTTCATCACTTGAATTATCAGAAATAGAGTCTGGGTTATCATCATTTTCTTCAAACAATAAATCATCCTCAGTACCATCAAGGGCATTGCTGATGCCACATTTTTTAAATGATTTCACAACTACCTCTTTTTTTACAGCATTCCATGAACTGTTTAGCCACTCACACACTTGTGTAATAAATCTTGTCTCTTCCTTCTTCCAGTAGATGTCACTAGACTGCATCCACTTGTTCCACTCCTTCATGAAACCTTTAAATGGTTTAATGATCGAGACGTCTGAGGGCTGCAACTGACAGGTTAGGCCTCCAGGAATTACAGCCAACTGGGTCTTTAGTTGTCTAAATTTCCTCTTCACAAGATCAGTTGTATGAGCTCGAAATTGGTCAAAAACTAATAATGCTGGTTTCTTTAATAGCCCACCAGGACGCCTGGACCACACTTTCTCTATCCACAATTTCATTCCTCCCTCATCCATCCAACCTTTTGTATGGACATGAACATGAACTCCATTTGGTATTCTTTCTTTGGGTAATGCCTTTCTTTTAAAAATGATAAAAGGTGGCAGTTTTGTGCCATCAGCACAACATGATAAAACAACTGTGTAGTGCGTTTTCTCATGGCCACAGGTTTTAATGGTCACAGATTTAGTACCTCTATTTTCAACCGTCTTGTTTGATGGTACATCAAATGTCAGAGGGGCTTCGTCCATATTTCCTATCTGTGAGAGGTCAAAATTATTCTCTTGTCTTGCATTAATCACAAATCTATGAAAGTCAATGATTATATTTTCATATTCTGTGGGCAGTTTTTGGGCTATTCTTGTTCTAGTCCTCATGCAGTTTATTTCTTTTCATAAATCTGGAGCACCATGATATTGACCCTCTAAACTCATTTACATTTTTGTTCATTGCTATTTCTCTTGCATGGTGCATAATCATTTTGGTGGATACAGCAATGCCCAAGATTCTTTTGTCTTCCACCCAGGCTTTTAATTCTTCTTCTAATTCTGGCCACTTTAAAATTCCCTTACGAAGACAGTGTTTCCTATGGTTAGCGGCTTTCAGCTCATCTTCTTGTTTTCTCCATGTCCTTATAGTTTTTTCAGTTGGTGGTGGACCAAAATGCCGCGCAGCTACCCTATTACCGTGTTCTTTGGCGTAGGTTATGACATCTAGCTTAAATTTAATGTTGTAACAAGGTCTTCGTTGTCTTTCTGCCATGATTTCAAACACTGTGGGAAGATTATAAGTTAAAATATGAAGGGATTGCTGTAAGGTAACCAAAATAGGTCATATCTTAATGCAGGATGTCCTACGAATTGATATTCTATTTTCTTGTGAATGAGTTCTGTATAAGAAACAGAGGTGAATTTCCAGGAAGGCACCCACCAACCCACGCCGCTGTGACACTTTGACACCAGAGTTTTTCCATGATAATTTTTTACTGTTATCACTGGATATTGAACATGCCTATAATTAAACTAACCTAACTAACCCTAACCTAACCTAACCTAACCAAAGAATGATTGGTAAAATTCTAGTCTTTTCCCGCCCTTATTAGTGAGTTTTTTTCTCCAAATCTTCACAAATTCCTACATGTACCTCTAAAACGTAATTATAAAGTGGGGAGAGATGCCCCCTTCCTCCCTCCAAAATTACCCCCCACTGAACCCAGCAAAAAAAATATTATTAACCTAACCTCACCAAAACCTAACCTTACCAATAGCCTCCTTGCAACACCTAAGGGCGGGAGAGGACTTTAGAATTCTACCGGGTTAGGTTAGGTTAGTAGTTATTTTTCGGGGGGGGGGGGGGGGGGGGGGGGGGGGGGGGCTCTCTCTCGCTAGAAGGTTATTGGTAAGGTAAAGTTAGGTGTAAAAATTTTGTTTTGACTGTTGCAAGATTTTCAGACAAGATGGATTTTTTTCTCGCTTAATATGTGATGCTTCCTTAATGTCTCTCCTTAATGGAGATAGTTTTTCCCTGTACAAACCTCAAAAAAGTTTTTTTTTCATATGTTAATAGGAACACTTGACTATGCGAGAGGTTTGAACTCTCGTCGAAGGGGACGAGTGGTCCGGTAGACAAGAGTACCATAAACTGAGAATATTTTTCTACCTATGACATTTAGCTTAGATATAATGATGTAGGTATGCCTTTGTTGCTTTTCTGCCATGTGTTTAAACCTTGTGGAATATTTGCAGTAAAAATATTAAGGAAATAGTACCTCTGACTCCGAGCAGCTTTGTCAACTTTATTTACCAGCTGTGCGAGTGTGGTTTGTTTACATATTTTTTGTCAGAATTACGGTACCGATAGAACACAAAACTCTGTTATCTCTGCTGATTTTTTTTGCATTAGCCCAGACTATTTTTTTCTGCATTATCCATTACTATGAATAAAGACTGATTCACTTGATCTTCTTCAAGAAAGCGGCGGGAAGTTTCCACCTTCGTATTCCTTCCATAATGTTAATCAGTTTTTTTTCTTCTCACAAATCTCCTCATAGAGGAATTTGTTTATAATCTTGTTTGTATATTTCTATAAATTCTTGATCAAGTGGTTGCAAGAGTGATGTAGAGTTTGCTTGAAAAAAATACAGTAATGGTATTGGTACGCTGTAAAAAATACAGATCGAGCATCGTTACCAAGTAAACATCTATGTAAATGAGACCAGACGACGACACAATCTGATTTGGTCCACGGACAGCAACTTATTGCAATTTTTCTGTTGCATTTCCTTACCATCACACCATTAGTTGACAGTTTAACCATCTACTACCATCTTAATGCACTACTGCTCAACACAGACGACTTTAGCCAAACACCACCGGCAGTTCTGCATTCTGTGCCCAACCTCTCATTCGGTAATATGGCCGCATTAGACGCAGCGTGATTTTGGCATGGCTATTTTTGGAAAAAAAGTGCGTCTTATGCGCCGATAAATACGGTTATATTATATATATATATATATACATATATATATATATATATATATTATATATATATATATATATATATATATATATATATATACAGTAAAACCTCATATCCGGACTAATTGGGCCAAGGAGTGATCCGAGTAATGCAAAGATCCGATTAATGGGGGGGATTATATCGAGGCCACCGAGATGACAAGGCCTGATACATCGCCCGTGATGTCACGCACACACATATATCATATATATATATATATATATATATAATATATTATATATATATATAATATATATATATATCATATATATAATATATATATATATATATATATAATATATATATATATATATATATATATAAGCTATACCTAGAATAAGATAATGGAAGCAAAATAAAATGCTGCATAAACATTTTCTTTCACTTTCATTTTTTTCTTCAACTCCGTCATTCCTGTAATTTTGCTTGTATTGAATTTTCATTCACTGTCTCAGAATCAGCAAACATTTCCGATTATGATGGTATATGACATGTACCAATGCAAAAATAAGTAGGTGGTCAAAAATGAAATTACAATAATGTAAACTTGTCCATCTAACAGTGGATCGCTGCGCTGGGGGAAGTAGAGTTGCCGGGACTAAGCTATCGTGAGTGTCCAAGGTTGCCAAACTGAATAGAGTATAATGGTGTTGCACACAATGATCCTTCAACTTCAAGTGCCTTTTCTCAAAAGCAACTGTTCTAACTTTGCCATGCTACTCTTCCCTTTCTTCTTGTCTGATTTCAGTAATTTTGGTCTTGTTTTCTTTATTGATTTAGTGTTCTTTTTAATTAATAGAACAGAATAATTTTATAATGCATGGGTAAAGAAATAATTGCATTAATATAAGTGAAAAATCTGAAGAAAAAAAGATAAATTGCCACGTGCCATTTTGAGAGTTTATCTGGTAATATACCAAAAGAAACATAATGAGAAAAGTTTTCTATTTAAGAAAATTGTTAATCACTTGTCAATTCATTTGCAAAAGAATAAATTCCTGAAACCATTTATAATTATTTAGCCTTTTAGACTGTTTTAGTGTTTTGTGTTTAGAGTGTTTTAAATTCTAGGAAAAGACATCCTGTTTGGCATCATTACATTTGAATTTACAGTATAATTAAATAAATGATCAGTGATCTTTAATGAATTTATAATGGTCACGTCATGAAGAGGCGATAGGGGTCCCTTAAGAAATTTTGCACCAGCTTTCCAGAGTAAAAGTAAGAGCACAACTTAAGTTGTCACTTTACACACGATAATAGCTCAGCCAATATGCCAAATGCATTAAAATTCTAACCTCTAGGTCATGAAGAAATTCTTCTTGATACCGGAGGGCATATGCTTTTCCTTGTTCTTGACGAACACACTCCGCCACAGGGGGTAGGAAATACTCTTCTGTGGGGGGCTGCTTTGGAGCACACACCTTGTTGGCAGGAAGAACAACCTGTATATGAAAAAAATAATAGTAATAAATGAATAATAATAAGATTAAGTCAATGCTTTGTTCATGTGCATCTGTGTATGTTGCTTGATGGTGTAGTGCACACTCAGTTCACAACTGAGAGGTCTGTCAGGTCGAAGAGGATATGGATTCACATTCCCGGCCAGGTGGAGGCAATTCAGACAAGTCTCCTTACTTACACGTGTAGTGCCCCCCTTATAGCTAGATGTTAACTTGAAGGGCTCCACAAACCTGGCGATTACGCTGCCACCACCCACAATAAGTGGGGAAAAAAATTAAAGATTTAGAGAATATGTGAGGACTAGCCGCAAAGCCGCCCTCCGGGCGGACTTTTTGGCTAGCTCCTGCGGAGGGCTATTGGTGGGCCTTCGGCCCACCAAACACGGACTCTCCAGATAGCCCCTTCTAACTTTCCTGAAATCATGGATGTAGAAATGTATGTATTCCCCCCACCCATTCACTCACCCATTCCCCATCACCCCCCACCCATTCACTCACCCATTACCCATCACCCCCCACCCATTCACTCACCCATTACCCATGACCACACACCCATTCACTCACCCATTACCCATCACCCCCCACCCATTCACTCACCCATTACCCATCACCACACACCCATTCACTCACCCATTACCCATCACCCCCCACCCATTCACTCACCCATTACCCATCACCACACACCCATTACCCATCACCCCCCACCTATTCCCTCACCCATTACCCATCACCCCACCCATTCACTCACCCATTACCCATCACCCTACATCAAGGTTTCCTCAATTCTCGCCACCCACTTTTTTTTTCACAATTCTCGCTAATAGGCTGCTAAAAAAAAAAAAAAAAAAGTTATCGGATCATCTCATAATTGGGCTTAAAACCTTCCCCTGGTCGACCTGGTTCCAAAAATGTGCCATATGAGGTGATTGCGCCACGGGGGGGCGGAACCTATACCACACACACACACACAGACAGACAGAGACACACTTTCGCTTATATTATTATAGATAACTGGGACTTAATAAAGGACTCGTTAACAGGGTTTCTGTATATTATCACTGTGTTGATACCAGTAGTCACATCCCCACTCTAAGGTTTCACCAAAATCACTAAACAATAATAATACCCGACACGACGTGATTCTTACTCGGGCTTAACATAGTCCCAAAAATTCCTAACCACCGACACTAGGTAATGTACCTATCTACACACACACTCGCGATGAATCATGGGCCATGGCCTTAGCACTATACACTGGTGTATCAGCGGGTCATCCACTCAGCTCAGCTCAGCAACCCACAACCACCATCAGCACACACGTGGGTCCCTCAGGGGTTAAACCACCCACTCAGCTCAGCTCACTCAGTTCAGCTCCAGAACCCTGAATACACATAACCCAATGAATATATAATGTCCAATACATAACTAATCAATGCCCTGTACATCCTTATAAATACACCGCCCCACACATACCTTCCAAAAGGGTTGTACGACACGACTCTCCGCGCGTGTGTTCGCGACAAAGGCTGGCCAGAGAGAGAGAGAAAACCGTGTATTTTCCCTTACCTCGCCTTCTTGCCGTGACGTCACTAGCGACCGCGGGTATAAAATATTGCCAGGAACCTGTATCTAACTGATTAAGGACTGAGGAGTGAAGCAAAATTGTGAGCATTTAATTACTAGCTCTATATGTATTACTTTACTCTCACCACTCAATGTAAACTTTTTGTCAATCGTGAGTCACAGGATTAACCCATTTTCTCGCATTACACACGCCATAGCCCCTCTTCACCTAACAGAAAATAGATGCAGAATGTAAGGGGAGAGGGTGTGACCTCCATATCCCCGCATGAGATATGGAATTCCAGGCCTCAGGCCCAGCCCAGGTATCTGTGAGCACTAAAAGCAGTCCCTTTTCTGTTTCCTCGTAGTCTCTATTCTCATTTTTTCAATCCAACAATAGTGTTGCGTATACAGTGAACCTTCGCTTTTACGGATCTCGATATTACAAATTTCGCATATAACAAACTTTTTCTGCCAGTCCGATATATGCGGGGATTTACCGAATAAGTTAGGAAATTCGGTGTTTGGTTCAGTGGTGGGCCGGCCAAAGCTTGAATCTTTAACATTTTCTACCATCTGGGTTCGACTTCTATGTCACTCTTACTAAATTTATCTGTGCTATATAGCTCACACCTAACTCCTCGAACCATGTAAAATTCTTCCGTATATTTAAGGGGAGAGTCCGCCATGAAAATATGAAGAAAAAAAATGTAATATACGAATTTGAGTTATATGGTCTATGGCAACACCCTATCCTTTGGCTTTCGAATGGTAGTTTTTTTCAGCCGGACATAAATTTAAATGCCCATAGCGAGGGATTTAAACTTTCAATACTTAAAAAATATATAATAATAATAATTGAGCCTTTAAGGTCAGCCTTTAAAAAAAAAACCCAGCAATCTTCAGGGTGAAGTTTGTTACCCAGGTAACAATTCTGGAACACAATTTTGGATATGAAAAGTGCAACCTGTTCACAAAAATTTTTGGAACAAATGTATACATCCCAAAAGGACTAGAAAAGAGAGAAAAGAGAAGAATTACACCGAAGAAGACAATAAACAAGAAGAGGAAGACAGACAAAGGAATTCCAACCGAAAGCTATGCACCTGGTGAATTTTGATCGAACCTTGCAGCAATGAGGGGCGTGGCGCGCCCTGACACCCTCGCCTTTGAGCGATTAATTAATACCTTTATAAGGGGGGACAAGGTGCAGATCCTTTTATGCATGCATTGATATGTGATTACTGATCCAATAAAATTCATATGAAAGTAGCATTGACAGTTTAGTACCTTCACTGGAGCGCAGAAACTTTAGCAAAACTTCAAACGCGTTTTTCTCAAAACTAGTATAAAATGAACATAAAATTCATCTCTGCTTTTATTTTTGGCAAGATTTTCACGAAACTTTAGTACACACAAAATCAAATATCGTAGAAAAATCTGTTCCGATTTTTTTATTTCTTTTAAAGGCTTAGTTTTGATACATGGGGAATGATCCTCATTTTTTGTTTTTTTTGTGTTTTTTTGTTTTTTCGAAAACAATTTAAAAAACAACAACAGAACAAATTGTTAGAATAACAATGAATTATCAGATGCGCATTTCACAAGGAAATCGGTCAAAAAATGGCTGAGAAGAAGCAATTCAAAATTTCATCAAAAACCGAAGAAATTTTTTTTCCTTAAATGTTACAAATTTTTCCTTCCATCTGATCAGCTTGAAATTTTCATGTGATAACAAGGGTACTAATATACACAACATATAAAATATTCATGACTGTAGATGCAATTTTTAATTCACGGCGGACTCTCCCCTTAACATCCAAAGTAGAGCACATCACATCTCATTTTCCTTATGCGAAATTTCCATTCTCGGCGATTTCAATCTTGACCACCAGCATTGGCTTTCTTTTTCTTTCACTGACCAACCTGGTGAACAAGCCTACAACTTTAATATCCTCCAGGAACAAAACCAGCTGGTGCAACACCTTACACGTATTCCTGACCGCCTTGGAGACACGCCAAACATTCATGACCTTTTCCGACCTACTCACCCTACTGCTTACTCTGTGAAGCTTTTTCTCCATTAGGCTCCTCCGATCACAATCTTATTTCTGTAACCTATCCTATAGCTCCGGTGCCGCCTCGGGACCCACCTAAGCGGAGCTGTCTCTGACATTTCAACTCACCTAAGTGGTATGACCTAAGGCAGTATTACTTTGATTTTCCATTGAAATATTTTATTGCTAACGTGTCAGAGACCCATCTCTTTGTACAGAGCGCATTACTGAGGTTATTGTCTCTGGCATGGAGCCATAAATTCTACACTTTCTCTAATCCTAAAGCTCGTCAACCTTGGTTAAACTCTGCTTATTCTCATGCTGTCCAAGATAAAGAAGCGGCTCACAGACGGTACCATAACCATTCATCTCCTGAAACTCATGCCCAGTATATTTATACCCGTAATCATGCCAATTCTTTTCTTCAACATACCAAAAACTCCTTCATTCATAGAAAATGTCAAAATCTTTCTGAATCAAACTCCTCTCGTGACTTCTGGCATCTAGCTACCGTAAATTGCCACGTACAAGTCGACCAGGCGTATAAGTCGACCTCAAGATTATTAACTCAAGGTTACGGGTTAGGCCTATACTTGCTGTATAAGTCAGGAGGCACTCGGCGAGCAGCCAGGCAGTTGGAGAGCGACCTTGGACTGCTCTGGAAGTGGTGCATTTTGTAGTTGTATTTTGAAATGCTTGCGTTTTAAGGAGTTTTAATGTATCAGATAGTAAGGCATATAAGGAAGGAGCCTGTGTTGCTAGTGGTTTAGTGGTAGAAGGTGTGTATGTGGGTTAAAATAGTTAATATTTGTGTTATGGGGTGGCCCCGTCAAGAATGTTTCCGTCACTCACTGTCCCGCCAGTCACCTCATCATAACATCTTTAATTCAACCTTATTTAAGGTGACACACGGTGCTGCACTGATTTAGATAATGACACGCTCATCGTAATCACTAAGATGTATAATAACGTGTAATAAGACATTTAACCCTGTCAACCTACTGTGTAGGTTGACGGGGGAGCGGGCGGCGGAGTAGCGGACAGCAGCCAGCCACCAGCCTGCCCCACCGCCTCCCTCAAAGCCCGCCGTCATCCGCCTCACCTGTGCCTTCCTGAAGAAGACAGGTCAGCTCCCACGCCTGTGATAACACCATAGGATATCATCAGTAATCATTGGATTCCTCACAGGGTACTCGCTCCCCTACTAAATATTACCAAGAAATTTCCGCTTGCGAAGTAGCGGGCGGCGGTAAGCCTGCCCCGCTGCTCTCTCACAATACCCCATTATCCGCTTTACCTGTGCCTTCCTGAAGAAGACAGGTCAGCTCCCATGCCTGTGATAGCACCATAGGATATCACCAGGGATCATAGGATTCCTCAAGGGGTCCTCGCACCCCTACTAAATATTACCAAGGAGATCTCCTTTGGTGTTGATAATGATATCCACCTCTGCTTCATGATGCTGTTGCTGCTGCTGCGGCCGCGCTGCCAGACGTGGATGAGACCCCTTGCTTGTATTTAATCTCTTCACTCTTATATATGAATAATAGCCATTCAAATGCGATTATGTCTACATTCAACTAGAATTTTTTTTATTTCATAGCATACAAAGCAGTAATAAGCGAGCCTGGAGACTTATTACCTCTCCTAATACCAGTCTCGAGCAGTCGTAGGCCAGCGTGCAGGTTTACCACCAAATCTACCACCTACCTGCGTTGTGGGTTCGAGTTTGCTACGTAGGAGTTACCACCTCCAAGCAGGTGGTAAGTGCTTCGTGGGTCCCCGCCCTGATCCACTTGTTTGCCACTCGGTGGTAAAGGTTCGCTTTTCATCATTTTTATTTCATTTTGAAAATTCGACTCTGGTTGATGTAGGGCTGGTTCCTCCTTCTCCTCCACCCTGACTATATTATGCCTATTATTAAGATCATTCGGTAAGATGTTTTCTTTGCCCTTTTTGGCCTAGATCCTTGGAAGGCTTACGGTCCTGACAGAGTTCCTCCTAATGTTCTCTAAAACTGTGCTTCTGTGCTTGCACCCTGCCTGGTCAAACTTTTCCTTCTTGCTGGAAGTTTGCTCACATTCAACCTGTTTCTAAGAAGGGTGACCATTCTAATCCTTCAAACTACCGTCCTATAGCTTTGACTTCCAGCCTTTCTAAAGCTTTTAAATCTATACTTAATAAGAAGATTCTTAAACAACTATCTGCTCAATCTTCTATCTGATCGTCAGTAGTTTCCGTAAAGGGCGATCTTCTAGCTTTCCTAACTGAATCTTGGTCATCCTCCTTTAGGGATTCAGTGAAACTTCTGCTGTTGCCTTTCACATATCAAAAGCTTTTGATAGTCTGGCACAATTCTTTAATTTATAAACTACCCTCATTAGATTTCTATCCCTCTCTCTCAACCTTCATCTTCAGCTTCCTTTCTAACTTTAACTGTTATATTGCAGCTACTGTAGATTATAAACTATCATTGTCCTTCTCCTAAGTCTTATCGATATACAAGACACTATAAGGGACTATATATAGTCCCTTATAGCATCTAGTATATCAATGAAAAACAATAGACTTTCATATATTCTGGCATAAGATATAGACCGATGTGTCGGAGTGGACATTGTGGACGGAAAAATTAGTGTAACATAAACGATGTCGGCGCTGAATATATAAATTATACATGCTTATTACATTTAACGCGTATATTTTAACATATTAACCTATTTTAATTGTGGTAAATAAATACAAAAATTTGAGGTGTTCAGTTTTCAAGTTGTTGAATACATTTTTTACAGTTGTGGCAATGTATTGTTGTTACTTTGAAATTATCATAATATCTGCAGCTTTTTGGTAAAAATATTCTATACAATATATAATTGATCCTTCAATATTCACTGGAACCAAAGTGATATAAGACACTAAATGTTTGTGCTGTGAGACAATGATGGCCTAGGTTACTGTGAAAATGCCCTTATGATCTAAAACAAAAAAATAAAAATTTAGTTTTTCCTATGTGGGTGCCTACATTCTTGATATTACAAAAATATATAGCTTGTACTTCTCTCTTGAGAAGGAAAAGCTGTGAGTACTTCGAGAACTAATTAGTGTCAAATGCCTACTAAATATCTAACTATCAAGGATCAAGGTATTCACACCTTGATCCTTCAAAGATAATTTCAGTCCTTCACTGACAGCAAATAGCTACTGATTATGTACTACTGTGCACACACTAAAGAATACAGCAGCGCTTACCTTTTCAAATTCTACGCCCTTGAACCAATCTATGAAGTCATTTGCAGTTCCTTTGAACTCTTTTGACCCAGACATTCTGATCTGCGGACAAAATGCTCTTAGAGTTTCAGCATCATTAGACAAAAAACTGGCAACAGATTTCTAAACACATAAAAACTCATTAGAAAAAAAAATTGTTCTCAAATAAGATCGTATTATGAGTGGAGAAAGAACAATGTAGGTTTCAATTGTAGGAGGCCCGCTCCACCCTGCTCAGCAAACCTTAGTGTTGATAAGTTTTTTTTATTCTTGATATTATCTGCAACTAAATCAAACCCCACATCTAACCTAACCGTTTCTGGCTGAAATCACTTGTTTTTTAAACGAGATGGGGAGTTAATGCCGTTTAAAAACAATACAGATTTCCGCCATCAACGAGACATTCATTCAAAACACAAAAAACTCACCAGCAAACAAGGTAAAACTGGCTTAAGTGGGCATTGATTACGTAACCCTATCTGGAAGGTGCGCCCCCAAGAAATCAAATCCGCGAGCCGCCTGAAACACGCGATCATTAAGGGTTTACTGTGTGTGTGTATACATAATGTAACGGAAATGCCTTTCCCCTTGTTCTCTCTTAAACCATGTTACACTCCAGGGCGTGGGGACGTTACAGTACCAAGGCGTGAGCGGTGGGTGACTCACGGCAGGGAAGGAAAAAGATAAACTTCACTTCTCCATTGTTCCTTTAATGAATCCAAGTCACATTACACACACATTTAGGCTGGGAGTTATGGTCGCACACTATCTCGCAACACTGGCTACCTAAAGGCTTGGACACTCAGAGGTGGCTAGAGTTAGGGGCGCGGGAAGGCTAGGAAGAAGGGGGGGAGGGGAGGGGGGAAGATTATTTCTGCGACAGGTGTTAATCCAATGAAGTCACAAGCTAGACTCCCCGAGGGCTCGCAGCTTCAGCTCGCGCCAAAGCTTCCCGCCTCTCGTATTCCCGCCAACTCTCCGGCCAATCAGAGGCCCTGCACGTACACCAGGAAACCAATCAGAGACCTTGCACGTACACCAAGGTAGCATCTTTGTGTACACACATAGGCACACACACCCAGTGACGGTTACATGCACACAAAAACGCACACACATAGTGTTCACTCAGACATACAACTATAACCGTCATCTCACATCCTCCACCCCTGCCCCACACTCCACCTCCAGGTGGATCCACCCAACCAACTTGAGTCCCACGACCTCCACGCTTGTCCACATAACCACCCCGCTGAATCCACATGCATAACAATATATATATATATATATTATATATATATATATATATATATATATATATATATATATATAATATATATATATATATATATATTAGGGTGCCAATAAAAATCAAAAGTTTGAATTTTTCTTCCTACTTTGGTGTAATGGTGCATCTATGCAAGAAACCATCGTATGCAAAGTTTGACCTCAATCGGTTGATATTTAGGGGTGGCGGATTACAACTTTGTTATTTACCCTTATGCACTGGCCTATTAAGGAGGGGATGTCATCTCTTGAAAGCGGACAAGCCGGACATCCCTTCCCCAGCAGGGCTGCTGGTCCCCCTCTTGGTGAGTATTAGCCCCTCGGTGGGGGGGGTATCATGGGGAGCCACCCCACTCATTGTGGCCGGCTTGGCCGGGGAAGGGAAGCCTTCGAGGTCCCGGGCTGTTGATGGCGATGGGCCTCCACAACTTGGAGGAGGAACTGGCGCTGTTCCTCGTCTTTGGTCAGCCGGAGGTTGAAGGACTGGATGAGCGCCACTCCTCGCTTGGCTGTGTCGTTGACGACGCGAAGTCCCTCGATTCGGCGGCAGGCCTCGACGTACGATTCCTCTTCCTGCCACTTCCGAGGGTTGGTGGACAGGAAGTCGGTCTTGATATCAAGAGCTTCGAAGAGGCGGAGGGAATTTTTCGTGGCGAAGGAGGGCAGTGTTGCCGCAGGAACTTGTGATGATGGGAGGTTTATTCGCTTGGCGGGTTCCTCGGCTCCTTCATCGTAGAGAATGGCCTGTACAATTGCTTGTTTGTCGGAGACAGGGAGACGTGAGTCGAACAGTGACAGGCCAATGAGATCTTCGCTCAAGTACCAGAAATGGCGGCTCAGAGTGGTGAAGCAGGCCTTCCGAATACTTTCGTCGTGGTACTGAACGATGTCCTTAGCGAATCCAAGATCGTTGGCGGGAGCGTAGGATGGAACCGTCGATTTGAACCATCGCAGGACGTAGATCTCGGTTGCGAACTATGAGAACCGCTGGAGGGCTGACATTTCTCGAGGTGTGACG
>JACEEZ010013560.1:905899-975899 GCA_016584305.1 Chionoecetes opilio | reverse complement strand
GACCCCCCAAAATAATATTACTAACCTAACCTCGCTATAACCTTACCAATAACCTACTAGCAAGACCTAACGGGGGGGGGGGGGGACTAGAAAAGGTAAATTTCTAGTGTTTGCCCATATTCTCCCACTTCCCCCAAACAATTTTGGGGGAAACCTGTGAGAATGTGGGGTTTTCAGGTGGGGAACAAATTATGCGTCGGAAACACGTAATTGATGAGTTGGGGGGGGGGGGGGAAAAATTCCCTAGTAAGGGGGTTAAATTCTAGGTAATTTCCATATATCTAGAGAAATTTGCCTAACCAAAATTAACCTAACCTAGCCAAATTTAACCTAACCCAGCAGGGGCTTGACCCACCGATAACCTAACCAAACCAAATCTAAGCTAACCTAACCAAATCTAACCTAACTAACTTAACCAAATCTAACCTAACCAAATCTACCCTAACCTAAACAAATCTAACCTAACCTCCTAGCGGGGGTTGGGGGGGTTGGGGGGTTCTCGACACTTCGGTTATCATTCTGTGAGGATCACCAGGTTCACACGTCTCTGGACTCAGAAGAAATCCAATGAATTTTCCCTAGATGAAATATTTTCAACACCCCTAACTCAAAACTATGTGGTTGCGATGCATATTTTGTACCCCAGACAAATATCCCACATCCCCACAGGTCCCCAAGCTTGTTTTGTGGGAGAGGGGGAGTATGGGGAAACACTAGAATAATACCCTAGAAATTTTACCAGGTTAGGTTATATTGAGGATAGGTTAGTAAATATTTTTTTGGGGTCTCGCTAGGTTAGGGTATAGTGAGGGTAGAATCGTAATATCAACCATATTATATTTTTGAGGGATCCAGAGGGGTCGTTTAATGGGGGGGGGGGACATCTCTCCCCCACTTTATAATTACGTTTTAGAGGTATCTGAAGGGATCTGGGAAGGTCTGGAGGAAAAAAGACTCACTAATAAGGGCGGAAAAGAAGTCTAGAATTTTACCCAATATTAAACCCATACATGAATCTAAAATGAATTGTAATAATTACAAAGCATCTCATCACATGATAATTTTTTCACACTACGTAACACTCCCTATAACATTCTATACACATTCCTATAACATCCTATATTAATATCAAAAGCTGCTTACAGACTTACATTAAAAACTTATACTTCATTTACTATTAACAGTGGCCATAGTGGCCACGTCGCCTCAGTCTGGTTTTTCTGAGAATGTTTCCCAGAATATTCACTTATCCCTCTTGTGTTCTCGCCTTATATTTATTAATTTATTGAGCGAAAACTTTCTCCTACTATAAATATTCACAGTACATTTTACAATACATGCATAGTATTATCATGTCTTCCCTATATACAATTATTAGTGACCTATACATAACTGGTCTGTATTCTGGGACCGAGAGTGCTGTGAAGTGTGGGGCAGGTGTATCCAGCTTCTTTCCTGTTAATACAGGAGTGAGGCAAGGGTGCGTCCTTGCCCCATCACTTTTCAACACTTGTATGGACTGGGTATTGGACAAGGTTGTAGATCAAAGTGATTGTGGAGCATCCCTCGGCAACACCAAGATCATTGATCTTGTTTTTGCCGATGATGCAGTAATCTTTGCTGAGTCGCTGGAGGTCCTGGTGATGGCTCTCGAGGCGCTGCACGAGGAGGCAAAGCCTTTGGGACTTGAGGTCTCCTGGCTTAAGACCAAGGTCCAGGTGTTTGGAGACTTACTAGATGAAGCAGTACAGTCTGTTCATGCGTGCGGCGAGGACATTGAGATCTTGGAAAGTTTTACATACCTTGGTAGCGCAGTCCATAATGACGGCGGGTCACGTCAAGAAGTCTTACGGCGGATTGGCATAGCCCACGGTGTTATGGACTCGCTCAGCGGGAATATTTGGCGTTGTCGGTACCTGTGCAGGAGGACAAAGATCCGGATCTTCAAGTCGCTTGTGATCCCTGTCTTACTCTATGGTTGTGAGACATGGACACTAAATAGTGACTTGAAGAGACGAATCAATGCTTTTGGTAATAAGTGTCTTCGCAGAATCATGGGGTATCGCTGGGATGATTACGTGTCAAATCAGCGATTGCACCGTGAGACTGAATCGAGGCCTATTACCTGCATAGTCCGTCAGTGCCAACTTCGGGTATATGGGCATGTGGCACGCTACCCTGAAACCGATCCTTCCCATCGGGTTGTATCTGTAAGAGACAATCCGGCGTGGAGGAGGCCAAGGGGGCGCCCACAAGGCTCGTGGTTGGGGCAAGTTGATGTTTCTTGTCGAGAGCTGCTTGGTATGGGAAAGGAGCCTGTAAGGGGACTCGCGCATGGTGACCCCCGGGAGTGGCGTTGTAGGGTGGGCGAGGCGACGCTCCCCCCGGCGTATGCCCCCAATGATTGATATACATGGGTCATGCCCATGTAGGTGTGGCACTCCCATCTTCCCAAGCCCAATCAGGATTAAATGAGTGAACGGGGGGGGGGGGGGGGGCAGCCCCCACCCGAGACCACCCCGCTAGTTAACTAACCTAGCCTGGGCATTGAATACGTAACCTAACGTCGCTGGGGGGGTCCCCCCCAGACCCCCCCTTGTGTTATTTTTCATTCATTTCCGACGGGTGATGTACAGTATAAGTTAGAAATGCTGCTAATGGTCAGCTCTACAAGTTGAGGATGGTTATAACTACGTGCCATGTAATGCTCTACACTGCAGTAGAACCTAATTTGGTAACTGTAATCACTGGTTATTAAACAAATTTAACCTAACCTATATCTAACCTAATCGGTTCTACTGCAATTTAATGCATTAAAAGGCGGTAAATTTCTAGTGTTTGCCCATACTCTCCCACTTCTCCCAAACAAGTTTGGGGACCTGTGGGAATGCGGGGTTTTCGGGTGGGGAACAAATTATGTGTCGGAAAGACGTCATTTAAGAGTTGTGTATTAGGGGGGGGGGGTAAATTCCCTAGATCTTGGGTAATTTTCTTATATCTAAAGAAATTTGCCTAACCAAAATTAACCTAACCTAGCTGGGGGCTTGACCCACCCATAACCTAACCTAACCTAACCAAATTTAACCTAACCTAACCAAATTTAACCTAACCTAACCAAATCTAACTTACCCTAACCAAATCTAACCTAACCTAAACAAATCTAACCTAACCTAGCCTAGCGGGGGGTTGGGGGGGGGGGGGCTTCTCGACATTTCGGTCATCATTCTGTGAGGATCGTCAGGTGCACACGTCTCTGGACTCGGAAGAAATCCAATGAATTTTCCCTAGATTTAAGGAATTTTTTCGGTCAATTTATAGTTTCACCCAACCAACGATTTTCTGATGCGCTTTATGTTTTTCTGGTGTGTTTTTATGTGTTTTGAATGAATCTGCTAACCGTTTCTGTCATATTTTTTTTTCATTTTTTTGCACAAATGACAAAAAAAGAAAAAAAAAAGAACCTAAACCTAACCTTTATCTATACCTAACCTAACCTAACCTAACCCATACCTAACCTAACCTAACCCATACCTAACCATACCTAACCAACCTAACCTAACCCATACCTAACCTAACCATAATCTACCTTAAAAAAATAATTTAAAAAATGGCGACAAAAACGGTTAGCAGATTTATTCAAAACACAAAAATAAAAACACACCAGAAAAACATAAGGCGCATCAGAAAATCGTTGGTTGGGTGAAACTATAAATTATCCTTTTTTTCACACCCCTAACACAAAAACGATGTGGTTGCGACGCATATTTTGTACCCCAGCCAAATATCCCGCATGCCCCCAAGCTTGTTTTGTGAGAGAGGGGGAGTATGGGCAATCACTAGAATAATACCCCGATAACTAAGCCTGCACATTAATCACGCAACCTAACCTCATTGCCCTCCCTAACCACCCCGCTAGTTGACTATCCTAGCCTGGGCATTGAATACGTAACCTAACGTCGCTGGGGGGGTATTCTCCCCAGCCCCCCCTTGTGTTATTTTTCATTTCTGACGGCTTTTGTAGGGGTTAGAAATGCTGCTAATTGTCAGATCTACGACAAGTTGAGGACGGTTAATCATACATGCTTTTTAGGTATTATTAGAGTTTGACACCGAATTCACTTTGGTGGACAAACCTATATACGATAGACTAGTTTCGTCCACCAAAGTGAATTCGGTGTCAAATTGGAAATCATCACCGTTACCCAGAGTTTTACACGAAATCACAATTACCCACATTCCAAGCCTCTTCATAAAGTTCTCTTAATTCTAATGATAATTGAACACGACAAATACCACCTACATACCTGTTATCCATTAACAACGTCGTCTGAAGACTAATTTTTGCGCAGTTTAGATTTCTGGATCCCGCTCCGCCGGCCTACTCCGAGAATGGACAATGAGAGGACAAAGAGAACATGGCCGACAGTGTTGCCGACTCACATGTGTTGAACAGTTGAACTTGAACCCAAGGATTATCTATATAATTTATATTATCCTTGGTACAGCCGCAGAGGTGGAAACAAAAACTTTAAAGATGGGTTTAAAAAATCTTTAAAAATCAAATCAAAATCAACAAAAAAAATCAAGGTTGGGGATAATAATGTTCCTTGTATAATATAATTATTTTCAATATAAACATATAGTTTACTTATAGAAAAAAAATTGGCTTTACCCACAGATATTTCTACCCAAGGATAATCTAAAAATATATTATCATTTCATTTATTCATTCATTAGAGGGATTAATCAGTTGGGAGGAAAGAAGCATAAAATCTCAGTGATTGGCTCCGGCATGACACCCGCTCAGCGCTGATTAATGGTATTTGGATGCTTTGGCGGGCAGAAGGAGAGAGGGACGCGAGCCAGAGAGGAGGAAGAAAGGAAGCCAGGGGCTGGATGTTCGAAGGTTCGTAACTTTCCGCCTCTAAGATCATCTTAGAGTGTTCATAGCGGCCATCTTAGATCTTGGGCTACGAACACGACAAAAATGTATTTTCAAAGGATCGTCCGAATGTTCTTAGCTCACGATGATGCGATCTTCAAGCTCGTTCCGTTCCGTTCCGACCATGAGGAATGGAACGTTTTCTCTGTCCCACATCTCACTCAAACACACCAGAAAGTCTTCCCATTTTTCATCTCTCAACCTTCATTTGTTCTTCACAGTCCTTACTTTTGGCTCACTTTTACTCCACATCATACAGTCCACCACAAGACTATTATGATCAGACACAATATCAATTATTCCATTTTCATCTATTCACAGTCGAGCAACACTCGCGGATTTTCCCATTCACCAACACATAGTCAATTGCAGACTCTTCGTTCCTTGCATTCCACGTCACACGACCCTCTGCCACAGTCTCATTCAAATTTTCTATTTCCAACACATCTATAAATTCAGCAATCATTTCAATATTTTGATGTATTCGCTCTCCTAGCATACCCATATATGCATTCATATCACCCACAACCATAACACTCTCTCCGGCATGATCTCTAACAATCTTCTTCAGAATATTGTACTTCATTCTGTTTTCTCTCGCTGCTCTATCAACTTCAAACGTCATGTACACCACAATAGCTATAAACTTTTTTCGCTTGTCGTGCTGACCCAAACATTTTCCTCTGACAGCAAGAACATCCTCACTGATGGCACTATTCAATCAATCATTGGGGGCATACACCAGGGGCCGCGTCGCCTCGCCCACCCTACGACGCCACTCCCGGGGTCACCACGCGCGAGTCCCCATGCAGGCTCCTTTCCCATACCAAGCAGCTCTCGACAACAATCATCAATTTTCCCCAGCCACGAGCCTTGTGGGCGCCCCCTTAGCCTCCTTCATGCTGGATTGTCTCTTACAGATACAACCCGATGGGAAGGATCGGTTTCAGGGTAGCGTGCCACATGCCCATATAGCCGAAGTTGGCGCTGACGGACTATGCAGGTAATAGGCCTCGATTCAGTCTCACGGTGCAATCGCTGATTTGACACGTAATCATCCCAGCGATACCCCATGATTCTGCGAAGACACTTATTACCAAAGCCATCGATTCGTCTCTTCAAGTCGCTATTTAGTGTCCATGTCTCACAACCATAGAGTAAGACAGGGATCACAAGCGACTTGTAAATCCGGATCTTTGTCCTCCTGCACAAGTACTGACAGCGCCAAATACTCCTGTTGAGCGAGTCCATAACACCGTGGGCTATGCCAATCCGCCGTAAGACTTCTTGACGTGACCCGCCGTCATTATGGACTGCGCTACCAAGGTATGTAAGACTTTCCAAGATCTCAATGTCCTCGCCGCATGCATGAGCAGACTGTACTACTGTTTCATCTAGTAAGCCTCCAAACACCTGGGGGGGGGCATTTTCGAACACTACTAAGACCATCTTAGGGGACTAAGACCATCTTAGGGGACTAAGACCATCTTAGCTAGTTGGACATTTTCGAAAGCAAATTTCGCTCCGCCTAGGACAGCGCAGCGAGTGTAGGCTAAGGCAGGGTTGGGGTCGTCTAAGCCCGCAATTTTCACCGTCACCACAACAACAATGGTTATTGGTTATATATTATATATTTTAGACAATATATAGTATATTAGGCTGTATAATACACTATATATATATATATATATATATTATATATATATATATATATATTTATAATATATATATATATATATATATATATATATATATATATATATATATATATATATATATATATATATTAGGGTGCCAATAGTGCATATGGGTAAATTTAAAACTTGATATTTTTTAACGGCCCTTGGTGGGATACTGAGCAGTAATGAGAAAACCTCTCATGCAAAATTTGAAGCGAATCGGTTTATATTTAGAGGTGGCGCAAGTGAATTGAAACCTGTACTATGTGTACTTTGTGATTATACCTGTACCGAAGTCTGAAAGGCTAGGGTTCTAAATCACCCATTTCTTTTTCAGAATGGCTCATTCACGCGCAGCTACGACTGTTTGGCTGGTGGGACAGCCAAACCCCGACCCCATCCTTGGAGCCAAACTCCCCTCTCGTGGCGAAGTGCTCAAGCGGGCTTTCTACTTCCACAACGTGGAAAAGAAAACCGTCGCCAGCAGCGCCGCGGCCACTGTCCAAGAGGTGCTAAGGTTCTGGGAGACGGCGAGGATCCCAACGATGACGGCAAAAAGCGCCGTTCGCAAGGTGAAGATCTTGTTCAAGGACTGGAAGGCGCTCGTGAAGAGCAAGGGAAGAGCGACGAACAAGACGAAGGAGGAAGAGTTTCAAGAGGCCATCTGCGACCTCTTCGACGTCGCCCACGCCGACGCGATGACCCTGATGACGATCCCGGCTGATCGCGAGTTCCTAGCGGCGCAACGCGAGAAGGGTCGCCGAGGGATCATGCAGGGAGCTGACAGGGTGCTGGAGCGCCGAGTTCAGCGCCGGGAGATGACAGTGGCGGCAGAGAAGCGATCACGAGAAGCCTCGACATCGCAGCTGGACGAACGCGCGGTGCTCGCGTCCTCCTCCTCCTCCTCCTCCTCCTCGGTTGAGTCCAGTCCGGCACGCGGCGGGGCGGCTGCTACCGCTGAGCCGACCGGTGCAAGCCCTCCGAAGCGACGAGCGCGGGGGTCAGAGGTCGTGCTCTCCCAGGAGTTAGCGAGCGCCCTCGACCGGACCGGCGTGAGCGACCGCAAATCGCTCCCCATCGTCGCGGCGACCGCCAGTAGCCTCGGTCACAATCCTCAGGAGCTGATCCTGAATGCCGAGAGCATCCGGCAGGCTCGCGCCGGCTATCGGTCCCAGCTGGCCGCGGAAGTCAAGACAACCTTCGTCCCTGACACGCCTCTTACCGTTCACTGGGACGGGAAGATCCTGCCGGATTGCGACGGTACGCGGGTGGATCGGCTGGCTATCCTCGTCTCCGGCGACGGCGTCCAGAAGCTCATCGGCGTTCCCAAGCTGGCAAGTGGAACTGGAGAGGCGATGGCGAGCGCCGTGCCTGAAGCGCTCGACGACTGGGTGCTCGCAGAGCGTGTGGTGGCTATGTCGTTCGCTACGACCACCGCCAACACTGGAGCCCTCGCCGGTGCCTGCACCCTGCTGGAGCAGAAGCTTGGTCGGCGTCTGCTAAGCCTTGCCTGCCGGCAGCATGTACACGAGCTGGTGCTGGAGAAGGCGTTCTCTATCTGCATGGGGCCGTCGTCGGGTCCTGACATCGGCGTCTTCAACCGATTCAAGGAACGGTGGGCTTTCATCGACCAGAGCCAGCCGGAGCCGCCAATGCCCGACGAGCTGCCGCCCACTCTCCTGAACAAGCGGGACACACTTCTGCAGGAGTGGGCCGCGCTGTTCAACACCAGCCACCCGCGGAACGACTACAAGGAGATGCTGGAGCTCTTCATCGTCCTGCTGGGTGGCGAGGGCGACGTCCCGAAGGTGAAGTTCCGGCGACCGGGCGCCATGCACCGCGCGCGCTGGATGGCGCGCGCCATCTACGCGGCGAAGATTACGCTGTTCGCCGCCCAATTGGGGGAGCTCTGCTCGCCGCGCGAGCTGTCCAGCCTCCGCCGGTTCACCTTCTTCGTCGCTGAGGTCTACGTGACCCGCTGGTTCGAGGCGCCCGTGGCCGCCTTCGCGCCGGCGAATGACTTGAAACTGGCCGCCGACCTCCGCAACTTCCACGACGCTGAGATCGGCAAGGCGTGCGTGAAGACCTTCTCCCGGCACTTCTGGTACCTGAGCGAGCCACTGGTCGCCATGGCTCTCTTCGACCACCGCTTGCCAACCGCCGAGAAGAAGGCGCTGGCGGAAGCGATGCAGCGGGAAAAAGGATCCGAGGAACCGCCGAAGCGCATCACCGTCTCCGATGCCCGCCTCGCCTCGTCCACGCTAGCGTCGTTCGGAAGCCAGGTGTCCGGCGCCCTCCTCGACGCCGTCGGAGCGGAGAGGGCGTTCCTCTCGAAGGAGCCGGAGGAGTGGCCGAGTGACACGGGGTTCGTCGCGGCGTCTCGGCGCGTCGCGAGCCTACACGTCACCAACGACACGGCGGAGCGAGGGGTAGCGCTGTTCCAGTCCTTCAACCTCAGCCTGACGAAGAACAAGGATCAGCGCCAATTCCTCTTGCAGGTCGTCGAGAGGCACCGTCGATAACAGCCAGGAACATCGAAGGCTTCCCTTCCCCGGCCAAGCGGAAGACAATGAGTGGCTTGGGCAACCATGATACCCCCCGCCCCTAGAGGGGCTAATACTCGCTTTGAAGAGCGAGGGGGACCAGCAGCCCAGCTGGAGGAAAGGGAGGTCTCAAAAGGCTTCAATATTGCCAACAAACACCCCAGAGACGATGTCCTTCCTTGTAGTCCCTATCGGAGTCTATAGGGGGAACAATCAATCGACTTGCGCCACCTTTAAATATACTTCGATTGCGCTCAAATTTTACACACGTTGTTTTCTCACCACCCCACAGTATTCCACTAAGGGCCGTTCAAAAAATCCAACTTTCGTTTTTTATTGGCACCCTAATATATATATATATATATATATACTATATATATAGCCTATATAGTATATGAAAACTATGGTGTCCCCCCATTTTTACACCCCTTGTTCCACCACTGTTAATCGGTGAGGTTAGGTTAATTAATAAGCTTCTTGGGTAGGCGATGAGATTAGGTCAGGGGCGTAGTTAGGCCTGGGCATTGGGGGCTATAGCCCCGGATGTTTTATGGATAGCCCCGGATCTCAAATAGTTTTTTTCTTTTATATGAAATTAAGAATAGCCCAGACCGGGGCCAACACAATTTTTTTTATTCTTGTTAATACAAAATTGATAGGTCTCGTACGGAAATCATTCGGCTTGATCCCGTCCGGTTCACACTCCTATCAGGTATTAACGGCCACTCGCTAATCGGCCACCCGTCACGGGCCACCAGTCACGCAGTGTGGACACTATTTCACTACCTGGCAACTCAGCTTTGGCTGCACCAAACGCGTTGAGTTTGGGAGAAGTGCAGCAGGGCCAGCACACACGCAGTCACGCAGTGTGTGAGCGAGAGAGAAAGAGAGCAGAGCGCACAGGTTACTGGGCTTGTTGACATCTGGTGGTAGATAGCAGTATGGCTATAAGAATCTTTTTCAAAAAGAAAGGTGGCCAAGGCAATGTAGTGCAGCCTAGTAGGCTAGAGGAGGCGGAGGAAGAGTTACTTCCTTCTGTAGCTGTAGCAGCAGATGATGTCAGGACGGGAGATTGCCGCTGCCTGTACATTGTCTACAACTACAAGCTCAGCAGGTTGGTGAAGCAGAGGGCCAGTAGACTAGCGAAGTGGTTCTCAAACGTTTTTGTTGCACAAGGCACACCAAGTATTTAAGGCACACTTGAATGTGACTTGAGTATAGCTACGTACAAGTCAAAGTAGTTGGCGGAGCGGTGCGCTGCACTTCTTTTTCCCTCTCCTCATAAAATCTCCTCAACCGTTAAAAGTGAATTATTTAGATTTTTTTTCATATGTGGTAATTCACCCATAGATGAGGGTTTGCTTTACCGCGCCTTGCAACTGTCAGTGCTTAAGTAAGTGTGACGGGTGTAGTGTCATCTCTACTGTCTGTGCGCCAGATATTGTGAAATCGAGCGCTACATTGTGAAGCCTGGTTTAGGTAGTGTGGTGATGGGACGTAAACCACAACTCACAAGTGATCAGGGGGGAGATGCTGAAAAGTGCCTTAGAGGTAAGGCGAAAAGAGCGCCTTACCCGTCTTCAGGCGCTTATGTAACGACCCGGCTAAGGCATCGGCTCAGGCCTATGTACAGTCGATATTTCAGGCGCTTTTGCCCTGCCTTACACCTCCAAAGCCCAAGGCATGGGCGTGGTCCGAGAATCCTACTAGCCAATCACGCTGCCTGTCTGAGTGCTGTTTAGGCAGCTTCGACCAATCACAAGGCTTGAACACTTCTCCACTGAAACAAGAATTTTTGTCCCTCCCCCCTCACACCTGCACTAAGGCGAAGTGCAACGCTCGCCCCGCCGAAAATCTGTTTTGTCACATGTTTGACGTTCATCGCAGGTTTTGACCACTTATATATTTTTGCATTGGGGCGTGTCATATACCATGGTAATCGTTAAGGTGTGCTGATTCCGAGCCAGTGAGTGAAAATTTAATGCAAGCAAAATTACAAGAATAAGAAGGAGTTTAATAAAAAAAGGTTAAAAAAAAAAATGTATACACGATTTAATTTTGCTCTCATTATCTTATTATAGGTATAGTTTTCTGTAATTTTCATACATTCATGATATGTACTAATGTCTCGTGAAGATGATGGTATTTTCAGTTGTCCTAAATATCATCTGGTAGTATGATAATACCATGTAATAGTACAACATTTTACACCCTCCGTGACACTTGTCTGGGCACATCCAAGCAGTTATACCAACACACAACACACAACATTGCTATCGCCAACATTTCACACCCCTATAGTGCCGCATTTAGTATTCCACGATAGATTCATACACACCTTGTTACACTATTATTACGTAAACACCAATTGTTACGTTGTAGCAACTGTAACAAGGCTGTATTTGCCTTCTAAACAGAAGATGAATGTCTGGCAGAGGCCAACAGCAGCTCACTAAGGCAGGGTCAGACTATGCCTTAGTTTCAGCGCCTTTAAGCGGTGCCACTAAGGCGGCATTCTCGTCTGAGCATAGCGGTGGGAGGGCAGTTTGCCTTACCACAGGCGCCCTAGTGGATAGGGCGCCCTAGCTCGCTCTCAGCATCTGGCCCCAGATCACCCTTAGCTACTCCCTATACACAAGGCTGGTAAGTTTACTGCATAATGTGTCTGTGAGAACTGTTTCTCGATATATTCTAAAGGACTTGCACTTGCCTTCCAGCCGTGCTGCACGTAAGCCTTTCTTAACACCTCGCCACACAGAAAATCGCGTTGCTTTCGCCAGATAATATGTTACCTGGCCACTTGACAAAGTTCGTTCCATACTTTGGTCAGATGAAAATATATTCACTGTGACAGGTGCACCAAGTAAACGCGTTCGTCGTCCAAAATGTGCTGATCGTTACGAACACAAATATGTGGTGACACATGCGGGGCATCCTGATAAACTGATGGTGTGGGGCCGTTTTTCTTATTACGGTGTTGGAAATTTAGTTATTATAGAAGAAAGTGTTACTATGAATGGTGAAAGATATCTCGATTTACTGTTTGACAATTTAGAGGAGTGCTTTGACAAGTGCAATGCTGAGACATTCATGGAAGACGGTGCACCGTGTCATAGCTGTAGGCCAATGAAGGAGTGGTTAGGAAATTGTGCCATAAAACATTTTCAAGACTGGCTTGCAAACAGTCCTGACTTAAATCCCCTCGAAATCTTGTGGGCTCTAAGCCTCTAATGAAAAGGAAAGTGAGAGAGACGGACACAAGTTTCATACTAAAACTCAAGGCAGCTCTCCTAGACATGTGGCACAACTTAGGTGAGGACTTTTTACACACATTGGCTGACTTTTTCCCATAAAGGTTACATCAAGCAATCAAGAGGAAAGGCAACCAAACAAAATATTAGTTTGTGGTAAGTGTTTCTGTACATTTTCTGTGGTCTAGATTGATGTGTTTCTGATGATTATCCAACTAGTCCCAGAAGAGGTCATCGTGGCGAAAAGCTTTTTGAGCAGGAAGAGGCCAGAAGACATGCCAGACATTCTGAGTGTGTTTAACCTCCTTGATCCCAAGATGTTTCCATCACTGAAGACAATCTTACAGGTAGCTCTTACTATCCCGGGTACAAGCGGGATGGCGGGAACCGGCCTTTACTCTTCAGAGCCAGGACAATGTCGCTGGAGGTAAATAGTCGTATGTACAGATGGAAGAATTAGTCCTTGAGCCAACCGGCCATATTTTGAAGTGAATGCTCCGGCGGGGGGAGTAATTCTCATTATGATTTTCCATTAGGGCAATATCTCAGGTATCAGAAAATGCATGATGGACATCTGAGAACGGTAGCTTAGTGCCCGGATGGACGCCATCTTTGAAACCACCCAGCGCGAAAATGCCCATTTGGTGGGGTACATTGTTGCACGTGTATCTGGACTTCTATACTAGCTATCGATGTGCGGTTGACGACTAAATATACGTCCAATGTGTACCGTCTAAATAAAAAATAATATGAAGCATTTTGTTATAGATTAATTATTATAAAAATCAATTATCGAAAAAAAATCATATATTTTTCAATATTTTATTATTAGACTTGTACTTTTTTTAGTGAAACAACACAAAGAAGGGCCAGATCGAATCTGGACAATTGCCGCCTTGTGAAGACTCCTTGATGCAGCATACGCTTAGGGCCAACTATCAGGCGGCTATCTGGCGACGCAGCCTTGAAAACCTGCCAGACGTCCCATCACCATCAGCAGGACATGGCTGGGAACTCGATGATGGCGGTTCGCTCAAAATCCGATGGATGGCGGGTCTACCAGCTCCAGATGTCGTCTTGAATCTCATCTCATGCACATGCAGAAGGACGTGTCGACCGTCAGATTGCTCCTGCATACTGAATGGGTTGAAGTGCACTGTTGTGTGTAAGCTGCAGGGATGCTCCAACATGGTGCAGGATGATGCTATCGTGGCTCAGGATGCCAATGACTCTGATGGCGACTCTGATGATTAACTTTGTGTGCACTGTATATTGTATAGCATATGTTGTTCTCTATTATAATGCAGGCCAAATTGCCTGAAAATCTTTATAGACAGATAAACGGTTTAGCAAAATGTATAATTTGGAAGATCATACCGGTGTTATTTGACTAAAACATGACATGTTCAATGATACCTCCGCTTGCTTATTAGGAATATACATCGTATGGTGTTAAAATCAGCTCCATACGTCTTTCCAAACTCTAGTAATGAATAATTAATATAATTGGCGGCCATTTTGAAATCCAAGATGGCCACCAAAGTGCAGATTTCCTATGTAACAATTTCCGCCTGCTTATTAGATATCGTATGGTGTTAAAATCCTCTCCGTACGACATTCCTAACTTGCGTTATCGTTAGAATAGATAATGCCAGCGGCGGCCTAAGTCATTTTATGCCTCTTTACATATATTTGTTGTAAACTCGTGGTGGATGATATGTTGTACTTGTTGAGTTATTTTTATAGACAGATAAACGGTGTAGCAAAAGGCATAATTTGGAAAATCATACCAGTGTTGTTTCACTAAAAAAAGTACAAGTCTAATAATAAAATATTGAAAAATATATGATTTTTTTTCGATAATTGATTTTTATAATAATTAATCTATAACAAAATGCTTCATATTATTTTTTATTTAGACGGTACACATTGGACGTATATTTAGTCGTCAACCGCACATCGATAGCTAGTATAGAAGTCCAGATACACGTGCAACAATGTACCCCACCAAATGGGCATTTTCGAGCTGGGTGGTTTCAAAGATGGCGTCCATCCGGGCACTAAGCTACCGTTCTCAGATGTCCATCACACCTTTTCTGACACTTGAGACATTGGTCTAATGGAAAATCATAATGAGAATTACTCCCCCCGCCGGAGCATTACTTTTGGTCTGGCTCAAGGACTAAATGGTGGCAGCAAGGTGTGTGTGATGTGTGTGACAGGAGTGGATGAAACCGTGGAGAACTTGATGCTGGAATGTGAACGGTATGAGTATACTAGAACACAGATGTTGGAGGTAGTGGTAGGAGAGGTCGGAGTGGAAGAATGGAGAGAGATGAGAGACAGGAGTGTGGAGATGGAGTACCTGCTGAGGTTGTGTGCTGAGTGGAGGAGTGACAGTCGTGTGATTGAGTGTAAAAGAATTCTTGGAGAATTCTTGGAGCGCACGTATGAGAGAGAATGAGAGGCAGGGGGCCCCTCAGTTATGGGGGACCCCGTGTGGGTGTAGTGCTGGGAGGGGGGGATGAAATACCTGGCTGTGCTCCCCCCCCACCTTTTTGTTTCTCTCCCAACAGATAACGTGTGTGGGGGAACGCCGGACCAAAGGCTTCACCGACAGCATCTGCTGGGTGACTCCCAAATCAAGATCAAGATCAAGTTTAATGACAAGGATGAGGGCAAGCAAGTATGATGTGTTGAGGGAAGTGTGGAAAAGTGTGGCTGTCCCAAGCATTATGTATGGTATGGAGGTGATTGCATGGAATGAGAGTGAAATAGAGATATTGGAAGTGGGACAAAATAAAGTAGCAAGAATGGCACTGAATGCACCCAGGTATGCAGCGACTGAAGGTTTAAGAGGTGACATGGGATGGAGTACATTTAGGGACAGACATTCGAAAGCAACACTCAGGTATAAGATCAGACTGGAACGAATGGAGGACACAAGATTGGCACGAAAAGTTTATTTGTGGAGTGAATGTAGTAGTAAATGGGGCAAGCGATGCCAAAAAATGGTAGAAAGAAGTGGATTGCGATTTTGGTGGATGTATCAACTGATAGATGGAAGACCGAATGTAATTGAATGGAAGATGTTGAATGGTGATGAAGAAGGCCTTGAGTGGGATGTGAGAAAGTGGAAAACTGAGATCGATAGAGTAGTGAAGTATGTGGGGCTGAGTAAGTGGAAAAATGAGATGGAGCAAAAGAAAACACTAGAATGGTATAAGGAGAAAGAGGCACCAGCGTATGAAAGTGTGTATGGTGGAACCCGGGGTGGCGACCTTCTCTTCCAAGCCAGAACACAGTGCTTAGATGTAAATGCAAGGAACTACAGATGGTCCGAGTCAGGCAGCAAAGTGTGCCAGATGTGTGACATGGGTGAGGATGAAACAGTGGAACATGTGATACTAGAATGTGAGAAGTATAGCGGGGAGAGAATGGAAATGATGCGTGTGGTTTTGACTGAAATGGGAGGTGACATGAACGAGGTGGTTGAAAGGACAGGAAGAGAATGGCTGTTATTATTGCTGGGACTGTGTGGTGAGACAAGGGGACGGAGGATTGAGACAGTGAAAGAGTTTTTGGAAAGAATGTGGTATATGAGAAATAGACAATAGACTCTACAGCCCTAAAACAAGAACAAGAACAAGACTACAGGAGCAGCCGGTTTAAAGGCCTGGCCTGTGAAGAAAAGGCCACCTGTAACATCAAAATCAAGATCATTTCAGATCAAGATCAAGACAAATAGGAAGTGTAGGAGTCTGAGAAAGAATAGGTCAAACAGTGAAGCTGAAAGAATAGAGCATGAAAGGGCATGGGAAGAGTATAAGAGTAAGCAAAAGGAGGTGAAATGCTTGGTGAGGAAGGCAAGAGTGAATGAAGAGAGAAAAGTGATCAGAGAACTTAGGGAAAAAGGTGAGGAAGGAGGTAGGGAATGGTATAAGTTCTTGAGAGGAGAAGAGAGTAAGCATACAGGAAATGTAGAAGAACTAGTGGTGAATGGCAGGTCACTAAGGGAGAAAAAGGAAATGGCCAGAGCTGTAGAAGACTTCTGGAAAGATATTGAAGGTGTGAATGAGCCTGATAGTGACTTAGGGAACGTCACCTTAGGGAGGAAAATAGAGGAAATGATGGATGAAGAAATTAGAATGGATGAGATTGAAGGGTATGTAAGAAAACTGAAAAATGGAAAGGCCCCTGGAATGGACGGTATCCCGAATGAATTGTATAGAGAGGGAAGTGAGGGAGTAATTGAGGGAATGCATGAGTTGTTTGGACATATATGGAGAGAGGAAAGGGTGCCTGGTGCCTGGAATGACAGTAGAGTGACCCTCATACATAAGGGAGGACACAAGAGTAGGAAGGAGATTAAAAATTACAGGCCAATAGCGGTATGTGACACGGTATGTAAGATTTTCTGTGGTGTACTGAATGAAAGACTAGGTGAAGTTGTGGAAAGAAATAAAGTGATGGGTGAAGAGCAGAATGGATTCAGAAAAGACAGAAGAGGTGAGGACAATATGTTTGTAGTGAATGAAGTGATTGAGAGAACAAGGAAGGAGGGAAGAAAGAAATATCTAGCCTTTCTAGATATTGAGAAAGCGTATGACAGAGTGGATAGGAGAATGTTATGTAAGGTATTAGAGACGATTGGCATGAGTGAGAAGGTTGTTAAAATAATAAGCAGTATGTATGAGAACACACAGGCCAAGTTCAGTATGGGTGACCTCGAGACTGGATGGGTGAATAGTAAAAGAAGAGTAAGACAGGGCTGTGTCCTTTCTCCTCTACTTTTTGGATTATATGTTGAGGAAATGGCAGTGAGAGTGAAGCGTACAGGTCTGGGTGTGAAAATTGGAGATGAAGTGTTGAGTGTACTGATGTATGCAGATGATGTGGTGATCCTTAGTGAAAACCACAATGAGCTACAAGAGATGCTGAATGCTGTGACTGAGTATGGAAGGGACTTCAACGTTAGGCTCAGTAAGGAGAAGAGTCAAGTGTTGGTGGTGAATGGGGATGACTCTGATGATGACAGGATTTGGATGGTGGGTGGGAATGAAATAAAGAGAACGAAAGAGTACAAGTATCTGGGTATTTGGTTGGATGATAAAGGCTATGAGAAAACTAAACATGAGAGGATAGCTAGAGCCAACCAGTGGGTTGGAAGGCTAGGCAGTGTGGCAAGATGTCGGGCCAACAAATATGAAGTGGTGATGTGTTGACAGAAATTGGGGGTCACTGGTATGGGGGTTTTATGACTGGTCAACGTTACTTGAATGATATTATTTGGGGATGATTTGATAAAAGATTACAACTTGAATGGAGAATTTAACTTAGTCTTCTGACTTCACTATATGATTATAGTATGACCACGTCTCACTGCGGAGAGTACTGAGAAGGGGGATGTACTTAAGGGGAAAGGATAATAAGGTTTAGGTTAAGGGATTTGCTGCCACCAGCCCTGGCGAGTATTTCACTATGATTACTCCCGGGGCACGTTAGATTAATATTAATATTAGATTGATCTTGGTAGTCGTGGTTGGTACGTGGAATTATACCGAGTAAAGGCGGACTCTTTTGGGAAGTGTGGGGAATTATTTTCCTAATACAGAATAATCACCTGGGTTTTTATAATAACACAAGAACTATATTTGCAAATGATATCCTATTTATTCATAGTGACATGGTAAGTCTCTCACTTAAGATCATATTCAACATATAAGGGTTAACACTATACCGAGAGAACTCTACTCGGAAATAAGAATAACCTTTACACTCTGATACAGGAAACTCTTACTATGTGATGAAAGGAAGCTCTTAGGAGCATAACTCTCCTCACTGGATCCTATTTAGTGAATTGCCCTACACTAGGTAACATACCACTTAACATTTATAAATTACACATGGAAGATAGGTATCTAGTAGAGAAAGAATATGGCGAGACAGTGTTGTGTGTGTGTTACAGTAAGACCATGTGGCCGTGGAGAGAAACACGAGCCAGCCTGCAATGACGCGTAGAGAACAATCACTCGTTAATAACACTTATAAGGATGGGCGGAACATCTATGCCTTAGTGACACTGAACTGTACCTATATATTTATATAGAAATATATAGATATAATATACTAAGGGAGAAAAAACACCGGAGTGAGGAGCAGATGTCTTACCTGCAAGGACGCGTAGAGAACAATGACTCCTCGGGGCCTCGTGGGCTTCCCGCACCAAAAAGGGAACTTGTTTGGAAAGTCTCACCGTGACCTCAAATGAAAAACTTATAATCCCGAAATAACTATTTAAGTAATGAAAGCTCGCGTACCTCCGAAAGAGCTGTCCCTATACAAACCGGTTACTTTGATGTAGAAGAATTTAATATCTTTAATCTAATATCCAAGAAGGATGGTTTTATATGTAATGTCGACAGTCCGAACACCTATTTGAGAGTGAGGTGGTATGGAAGTCTTGCTTAGAACTTTGGTGGGCTTTCATTTTAGCGTGTATCCTTACTACAACGCCCATATATGACCATAACCGATAACGATAGGGATTATTTTGAAAGACGTTAAGAATCTGGGAGAGTTTCTTGGTCTGACCAGATGGCTGGCAAAAGATAAAAAGATCTGACATCATTAGTTATCACGGATCGCAGAATAATTATTCCACGGAACTTTCCTCGCACACGGGGTGTCGGGAGAGAGGAAGTGAAAGAAGGAAAGAAGAAAATGGCGGACAAAGGAAAGAAATAGAAACAAAATGGTGGTTTAGAATTTGAGGCGATGAGTCACCCGTGAAACTGAAAAAAAGAATTACTTACAAGACATAACTCGGGAATTTTATGATAATAATTCTCATACTATCATCTCCCGAATAATGGGCATTACAGTGAGAGGACTATGGAAGGGTGTGGCAGTCCCTAGCATTATGTATGGCCTGGAAACAATGGTGTGGTCTAGGAAGGAGTTGGACAGATTGGAAGTAACACAGAACAAAGCAGGCAGAATAGCATTAGGAGCCAATAGGTATGTGGCAGTGGAAGCAATTAGAGGAGACATGGGATGGAGCACGTTCAGAGAGAGGATAGCAAAGGCAGGACTGAGGTACAGAGCTAGACTGCAACGAATGGATGACAGCAAATGGGCAAGCAAGGTTTGGGACTGGAATATGTATGGGAAGTGGATGAAAGACTCGGTAAAAGTGGAAAGATGGACAGGTGAACTGGGAATGTTTGTGACAGGAGTGATGAGACATGGGAGTATGGCTGTATGCAAAAAGGAAATAAATAGGAGAGTGGAAGAAAAAGGGAAAGAAGAATGGCTGAGGGCAATGAGTGAGAAATCAACACTGGAATGGTACAGGAGAAAGGACCAGCCACGGTATGAAAGGTTCTATGATGGTGGCTATGGAGGGGACCTACTCTTCAGAGCCAGGACAAAGTCGCTGGAGGTAAATAGTCGTATGTACAGATGGAAGAATGATGGCAGCAAGGTGTGTGTGATGTGTGTGATAGGAGTGGATGAAACCGTGGAGCACTTGATGCTGGAATGTGAACGGTATGAGTATGCTAGAACAAAGATGTTGGAGGTAGTGGAAGGAGAGGTCGGAGTGGAAGAATGGCGAGAGATGAGAGACAGGAGAGTGGAGATGGAGTACCTGCTGGGGTTGTGTGCTGAGTGGAGGAGTGACAGTCGTGTGATTGAGAGTGTAAAAGAATTCTTGGAGAATTCGTGGAGAGCACGTAGGAGAGAGCATGAAAGGCAGGGGGCCCCTCAGTGATGGGGGACCCCGTATGAATGTGATGCAGAGAGAGGAAGGAGGGGAAAAAGAAATCCCTGGTTTTGCTTCTCTCCCAACAGATTACGTGTGTGGGAGAACGCCGGACCAAAGGCTTCACTGACAGCATATGCTGGGTGACTCCCAAATTAAGATCAAGATCAAGATCAAGAGAGATTCAGAATTCAGATTTTTCAGACAGTTGCTGTCACTCAAAAATATACCCTGACTATTAACTAAATGTTGAAGGAAGCTGATTAAGCGAAACATCTACGTACCTACAGACAAGTACATACGTACAGGTACCACGTACACAAGGTAACTAACTATTGAGTTCATGTTTGTTGAAACTTTAAAGGCAACTTGAAAAGTTACAAAGTTTGTTAAATTCTTACACTAGGACCGAAATTCCCTACACAATTGAGAGTATGGTTTCTGCTTACCTTAATGGATTCTAAGAAACATTCACTCTATGAGCTTCCGTCGCAAATCACTATTTTCTGAGATATAAGATGTAGGTATGTGCATATTCTCCGATTTCACGCTTGACAACTTTGTCAACATTTCAGCTCAGCCCCGTTTTCTTTTCATCGAAATTGGCAAAATTTAGCGCAAAAGTTGTGTTGTGAACCCCCTAAGAAATCAGTTTTTTGTGTGTTTTCCTGTGATTGCACGAGCTTACACATGATTTGATGACGTAGTACACACATTGACCCCTCAACTCGTTGCAGAAACAATTCTCGAAAATTCTCGGAACATTTCTGAAATCACGTACATTCCGCGAAAATGGAGATGTGTTTCGTGACAGGTTGCCAAAACGCTCGTCAATTTTGCTGAAGGCGAGTGAAATCAATCTTGAAACTAATAAAATAAGTTTCATTAGTTATTTGTCCGTCTATATGTCGAATTTGATAAGTTTTTATCGAGTAGCAACAATTTTATTAGGCTATCTGTAATCGATGTCAATGCACTGTTTTTCATTTCGTTGTTCGTTCGTTCTGTTTGTTTGTTTGGTAATTATGGAAGAGAGTTTCACGGTCGTTTTCAGAGACACCAACTACTTTTTCTTGGCCTACAATAGGTGCTTGTTCTAATGGTGCTAGTTTTATTTTGCGCAAACCAAAAAAAATGAAAAGAAAAAAAAATGAAACCTAACCTAACCTTATATGTTTTAATGAAACCTAACCTAACCTGAGTGTTCTTGGCTGAGTGTTCATTATGCCAAATTTTTATCGGTCACAATCATCCTATTGCTTTTATAAGACAAAAATATGCCCAAAAGGCGAACTTCTATTTGAGGTAACTTTCTTATTTTAGGTCCCAGGAGGGTCATCTTGGTGTCATTGGAAAGTTTGTTTCAAGACCTTTCCACTGATACCTCTTGCAATAGCATTTAACAACTTTGATATTTTTTGCCACATAGCTATAAGATGTTTTTAGTAGATAGGAGTGTATAAGAAATATGAAAATTAAACTAACCTAACCCCACCTTTTGTCTCACGAACCTAACCTAACCCCACGCTTTAACCTCCTAACTAAAGCCAAATCCTCATTAAAAAGTGTCGGGGGCAAGGGAAGAACAGAGGCGATGCAGGTCACAAGAGGAAGAAGAGTAAGGCGCACGTAAACTTCTTCTTCTTCTTCTTTCCAGGTGGGGAGCTAAACCGCGGTTTTCATCCGTAGTTCAAAGCCTATTTTCCGGCTGGCTCCCTCAGGGCTTGTAGGATTAGGCCCTAACTCTCTGCTCTTTTTACCCAAGCCTTTTCTAAAAATACTTTAACCCCTTCAATGATTCTTCTATTTGTGTCCTGTACCCTACTCAAACCTAAAAGAAATTCCATTATCCCATCTATGTTCCCCTCTGCCACTCTATCCCACTGATCCCCGCCTACCTCCCGTGCCACTATTGCTATAAGCCGCTCTCTTTCCTCATCATACCTTGGACACATTAATACCAGGTGATCTACAGTTTCATCTAGTCTACCCATACACATTTGACATATCTTGCTTTCTTCGTTTGCCCATCTATATGTTCTACTATTGACCTCCAAAGATTTAGTCCTTGCTTTAAATATTAAACTACTCCCTAAGCTACCATCATAAAAGACCTCACACTTTGGTGTGGTCTTCCCCTTGTACCAATTCAGAGAACTCTTACCCTCCATCTGCTGTCTCCACATCTCCCTGCCCTGCCTCTGAACTTGGTCATTCACCTTTCGCTTTAACTCCCCCTCACTAGACTGGTGTATCCTATCTGTGAAACCCTGTAACCCACATTTCCTCTCCTACCGTCTGCTTGATCTATCCCATTTACTACTCTGCCCTATCCACTCATAAACTTTTCGAGCCCACCTGTTTTCATCCATTTTTCTAAGCCTGATTTTGTAATTAAGCACTGACTTTCCTATTCTCTCCGCAAAGGTACTCCACCCTGCCTCTCCCCTGATCGCCTCCACTGCTACATACCTGTTTGCCTCTAGTGCAAGTCTACCTACCCTGTTCTGTACTACCTCTAACTTGTCTAGCTCTCCTACCATCCACCTCATACACTCTGCCCCAAACACTTGTCTCTCGCCTCCCTATAAACAACATCATTGAACATGTCATATCGGTAATAATGGAGGAGAGTTTCACGGTCTTTTTCAGAGACACCGACTAGTTTTTCCTGGCCTAAAACAGGTGCTTATTCTAATGGAGATAGTTATTTTTTGCGCAAAACCATAGTTTTCGAAAGAAAAAAAAAAAAAAAAATAATAATCTTGCCTAAAATAGGTGCTTTTTCTAATCGAGATAGTTATATTTTGCGCAAAAACATAATTTTCGATAGGGAAAAAAAAAAAATCTCCATCAGAAAAATCTCAAAAAATTGTCCGGGAAAAATTTGTCAGGGTCTTATAAGCTTTAATGAAACCTAACCTAAACTTATAGGTTTTAATGAAACCTAACCTAACTTTAACCACAAAGTATACCTAACCTAACCACAAAGTATACCTAACCTAACCTAACCACTAAGTATACCTAACCTAACCTAACCACAAAGTATACCTAACCTAACCTAACTTAACCACAAAGTATACCTAATCTAACCTAACCTAACCTAACCTAACCTAACCTTAACCGTAACCACAAAGTATACCTAACCTAACCTAACCACAAAGTATACCTAACCTAACCTAACTTAACCACAAAGTATACCTAACCTAACCTTAACCACAAAGTATACCTAACCTAACCTTAACACTCTTACCTACTGAGGTGGTGGGTAGCAGCGAGCGATTTCCCGTAGGAAGTGATGGTATGTACCCGCGTCACTGGATCCACAAAGTTCTTAGAGTGGTTCACGACTCTGTGTGTATATCCCAGGTCGCTGAGGCCACTATAGGCTTTCCAACAGTCACTGTATATTTGTGGAAATTATCCATAAACCACCCTCTCATAATTAGAGAGAACTGCAACTCCGAAATGCCAGTGGTCGCTGGCAGTTTTAACTCACAATTTGGTGAAAAGTTAGTCAACTTGAAAGAAAAATATGGGCTTATTCCACTGCACTTAAAACACAAAAGTATAATATTAAGAACGATTTTCTTCTATATGTATATTGTATAGAAGCCTGATTCTGTAAAACATTGTATATAACCAAATAACCAAGTAGGTTATAGTTGAGGAGGCGAGGTAAATGCTACTCTATGATATTATATAGTCAATAACGAATGTTTAGAAGTTATCTATACCTAGGCAGTCATATTTTCCTGTTATTATTGTGTATCAATCAGATAGAAAGCCTGGAAGTGCAATGAGTCGACGCGTGAAGTCGTAATGTTTTGATTCAATCTCCCCGCCCACCACTCCCCGCCGCGGCACGTCGCCTCCACAATTATAACGTACATTGTCGCAGCAACAAGCCGATTTCGGCATTCTTTATTCTTCGTTTTTCCAAGGCATTGCTTATTGTATTTTGACAAGCGTTTGCCAGACGCAGCAGTACTGTCTTAGAAAACAGTGTGAACATCGCCCAAATTTTACATGCCACAATATACATGTAAAAAATCTATTAAGCTTTGCTACTCGAGGCGAGTAATTTGCATTAAATTGCTATTATAGAACGTTCCATCGTAATGCATGTCATCCATATAATTAGTAGAACAACAGAAGAACTATATTTTTTGGTATTCAGATGCGGTGCATCAATGTTTATCGCGAAATTAATTTATGAAAAATATTAGTCGCGGAGCCAAAACACCAAAGTAGACCAACCTTTGAGTTAAAACTGCTAGCGACCACTGGCATTTCTCGAGTTTCGGTTCATTGGAATTGGTAGAGTGGTGGTTTTGTTCCCCCCCCCCCCCCCCCTTGTGAGTGAGGTATTTTCCACTCGTTATAGGGGGAGTGTGAGTAGGAATGTATATATAATTATAATGGTAATGGGTAATATTAAGGTAATTTAAGTAAATGATTAGTACTGGGATAGGATAAATTAATATTCCCAGTGGTTAATAAACATTGCACTTAAATAATTAGCACAGTTGTGGCAGTATAGTTAGGCGTACATTTTCATACGCCCGGCCGTTCACTTTGATGTCAACTCTACATAATCCAGATGTCTGAGTGGAGAGTGAAGTAGAAGCCATAGTCACAGTACTTTGAGATTGTTGAACCTGTAATGAGTGACGCTTCACTAGATCCGGGTGAATAAAACTTTCTGAACTGCCACTGTCAACAAGGCCATTTGTTTTCATTCCGTTGATTGAAACTTCAACGACAGCTTTGGATAATGCACCATGAGTGGCCGCTGAAGTTACAGTAGCCAGCATAACACGGTCAGAAGGGGTAATTGAAGCACTGACACTAGGGGATCGGCACACTTTACCGTAGTGACCCTTTTTCTGACACTTGTGACACTCCGCTTCACGTGCCGGACACTTCGAACGTGGATGCCTCGAAAGGCCACAAAAGAAACACTTTTCGTTGGTGGCAGCCAGTACCGAAGCAGTTTCTGGTTTAGATACACTGTTATCTTCACAAGCTGCACTTAACAGCCGAGAAGACTAACCACCACCATAGGACTCTGAATCCTTTTGAGCGGACTCGAGAGCTCGCGCCTGGTCAAACATTGTTGTTAGATCAAGAGTTTTGTTCTCTAACAACCGCTGCCTGATTGCTGGAGATACAAGACCACTGATGAACGAGTCCTTGATGGACTCTTCACACTGCTGAGTTGCAGTCACAGCCTTAAATTTACAGTCTTTGCTTAACACTTTAAGGGCACTAAGGTATTCGTCGAGATTCTCGCCAAGTTGCTGACGGCGAGTAGCAAGGCGATGACGTGCGAAAACTTCATTCGTAGGTTTCACGTAGTGAGCCTGTAGTGTGCTTATGGCATGATCATAGGTAGTACACTCAGATATAGTTTCATACACTCTAGGAGAGACAAAGTTGGTGAGGAGCCTGAGCTTGTTCACATTTTCACCCGGCACAGCCTCCAAGAAGTTTTCGAACGTTCGTAGCCAGTGCTTCCACCCCTGCCCTGCCGCTGACGAGCTGGGATCGGCGTCGAGGCGTTCTGGCCTCAGCAAACGCTCCATTCCGTGAAGTAGCGACGCGATGGATGCAGACTCAAGAGATTTGATATTGTGTTAAGTAAATTAATGTGGAATAACAAAACACATCTTGACCTCTTTGTAGGCTTACTTAACACAAAACTCTTGTGCATTCCTGTAACAATATTTTCAGTATCAGAGTGGAAATTTAACACACAAGATAAACACTTATACACAAGTAATATACATTCACAGTATATTGGAGGAATACCCACCTGGCTTGGTTGCTTGCTTCTGTAGGACTGATCCACACCTGCTAACTCCTTTACCACCTTGACTACTACGCGGTGTTGCCAAATCTACGTAAATGACGAACTACCACAACCCATCAAATAGTTACCTTAGTATATGACAGTAGGCCAATCACATAGTTATCATCAACTAACTATTACAAAAGGTCCTCGTCAGAGGGATAGACACACCTGTGGTATTGTTGGCAAGCCACGTGAGAGGGGCGAAGCGAGGCTGCAGACGATCAAGAAGGTTTACCACGAAGGGGTGAATCCGTTGTCATGCGGGTATGGCTGGGGTGACCCGGACTGGTGCGCCTAGGTATGTGTACTGCGTGCAGTGAGGGATAGCATTCCCACCCATGGTGAACGCCGGCAATGCTCTCAGGTTGCGGGACGAGAAGATCCTGCTCTTTTCAGGGGAGATCATTAGACCACAGGCAGTAGAAGATGCATAGAAATCATGAAGAAAGAGCTGAAGATCATGAGGTGAGGACGAGTGGATGCAGATGTCGTCCGCGTAACAGGTGACAGTAGTTCCGGGGATGGCAGGGAGAAGAGAGAGTAGACGGTGCATTAGGACATTGAAGAGAAAGGAGCTTAGAACACCACCCTGAACAGTGCCGAGCTCAAACCGTTCATCGGAGCTACATGCACCCCTAAAAAGGACACTTGAAGCTGTTACAAAGATAGCCCCGTATCCACCTGAGAAGGCTTCCTTGGACACCGAATTCCACCAGCTGGTCAAGAATAATTTCCCTGTTGGCCACGTCAAAGGCACTTTTGAGGTCAAGGAAGGCAACCACACTGGTGGGGGAGAGGCGGGTGTAGAGTTCTACGAGGCAATGATGTGTACTTCATTGTGGAAGGAAACCATAGAGAGGGGGAGAGTTTATCTTGGAGACGATGCGTGAGTCGGGCAAGAAGGATGCGTTCAAGTACCTTACTAAAGCAAGAAGTGAGGTAGATAGGCCTGAATTTATCGGTTCCAGGCTTTGGTATCGGAACAATTGTGCTGGAGGTCCAGGCAGGAGGCACATGTCCCTGGCAGAAGCAGAGATTGAAGAGATGTAGTAGAGGGTTACCAGGAAGTTTCTGAAGGAGGCGAAGCACTTGGTAGGTAAGGCCGTCATCTCCGAGGGCAGTAGTTGTTGACCCAGCAAGAGCACGTCGCAGTTCATTCTCCGTTAGCGGTACGTCATCGTCCTCATCCGGGTTTAGTAATGCAGCCATCAGACGGAGGGTGCGAACGTTGCATTGGGAGGAGAGAGCCTCTTGAATGTGCGCAGGAAGATTGCAAGTTTGCGACTGAGCTGACCAAGCAGTGATGAGGTCCTGGGCGGATTCATGTGGGCTGTGGTGGAGGGCGCAGGTGGGTTTTTCTTGATGGTCCTGCTTATTAGGTGCCACATGGTCCCGACGCTAGTCTGATGATTGATGCTATCCGTATATCTTTGCTATGATTCGGTGTAAGCGCACTTCTGAGGGGCGATCAGGTCGTCCCTCGCCACCTGGTACTGATGCAGACGATCCGGTGTGGGTTGCTTCTGAAAGGCATGACCAGCATCCGCCACCGTCCGCCACGCTTGGATAATACAACAATTTAGCGTCCAGGTATGGGCCACAGGGCGACGTTGAATGTGAGGTCTGATAACATAACGGCTGTAGAAGTCATGTGTAGTATTTACCAGAGAATTATTGAAGTTGTCAGGGGAAAGGAAGTCAAAAGTGGGAAGAAGACTTAAGAGATGTACGAGACATACGATGGATGGAGATCGGATGGAGATGTGCGGGTGCGGTGGTGGGGGAGCCTAGGACGAGTCGGTAGGGAAAAGAGAGAGAGAGACGCAAAATGAAAGTCAATTGACCAGATGAAGTCAATACAGACACACACACACACACACACACACACACACACACACACACACACACACACACACACACACATCATAGCCAGTATGTGATATTATCGTGAATATTTTCATCGTGTGGAGGATGAAGAGGGAGAAGGAAGAGGAGGAGGAGGGAGAAGAAATAGTAGATGAAAAAAAAAAGGAGAGAGAGAGAGAGAGAGAGAGAGAGAGAGAGAGAGAGAGAGAGAGAGAGAGAGAGAGAGAGAGAGAGAGAGAGAGACTCGCAAAATTAAAGTCAATTGACCAGATCAAGTCAATACACACACACACATATCATAGCTAGTATGTGATATTACCGTGAATAGTTTCAGTGTGGAGGATGAAGAGGGAGAAGGAAGAGGAGGAGGAGGGAGAAGAAATAGTAGATGAAAAAATAAAAAGAGAGAGAGAGAGACTCGCCCGGCGGGGTAACACTGCACTGTGACTGCAGTAGAAATATATATCTGGCAAACCAGACCGCGGGCCAACCAGCGGGAAACTGCGGGACCCACATTCTCCACGAGTGCCAGAAAATGTTTATGCACTGTTTTACTTAACCCTTGTTTTCGTATACTTGTACTTACATTAGTTATGAATATATACTAATGCGATGCAAAATTTCCTCAGGAAGCCTATAGTGGTCTCAGTGTTTCTTAATATCCAATGGTATTGTCAGCAAATCGGGTACGAGTGAGGTGTGTGAAGTTGTTGATTTTCGTTTGTTGACAAGACTTGTCACACATTCCAGTGTAACTTCAGCTGTTCGAATGCATATAAAGCAATATATACAGCTGTGACGATTATATTTTCCTTAATAACACGCCGCAACCTCCCTTATTTGATTCAAACTTTTATGATAAGACATTAAAATAAGAAAGTGTAATTGATTTTGTCGAAAGTGCACTGTTGTCATTCTTATATTGAAGCAGAAAGCATCGCCACGTCAGCCGAACGCTGACGCACTTCACTGACGTACTTCTCTTGCTCCAGCAAGAAATTTCTTGCCGGTCGGGCAAGCATCTTCTCAGGATGATTGAACAGCAAGCGAAATTTGAGCAAGCGAAATGATTTCTCTTGCTCCCCCGCAGAAAACGCCTTTATAGTGTAGCTTATAGTGTAGCCGTTACCAACGTCGTCACTCGGTTTTATTTTTGTAATTTGTTCATTAATAGCCATACTATGCCACAGATGAAGACACAAAATGACACAGACTCTCCAGATAGCCCCTTCTAACTTTCCTGAAATCATGAATGTAGAAATGTAAGTATTAACGCCACCACACGTCTGTAAATAAAAAAAAAACGTTGTCCTGGCGACTTTAGTGTTATCTACGGTAGTCACAACTTCGAAAGAGGAATTTGTTGCGTGTCTTATAGATAAAGGGTAATTCTATTTCTCTCTCTCTCTGTGTGTGTAATACCGAACTGTCTTGTAGTGGGATAATTACTTCGGTTTAAATCTGATTTCTCCGCTTCCACCGCGTAGCCGTGGTAAGGTCAACGTCCTCACCGTTGGGTCCTGTTACTAGCTCTTCTGTTGTACCACACCCAACATAAGTGAAGTAAATAATAATATTATAATATGTTGTGTTTTAGATTTTTTTTCTGTTGTGAGTTGCTATGACCATGTGGGCAAGGGGGATGGATGGACTCGCATCATTCTGGAGTAATTATTGTAGTTAAAAAGTACCGTTATTCATCCCAAATTTATGTGTCGCAATAGTAATACCGTTGTGCAAGCGATGCCGATTTGTCCTTGATTTAGAGGGACAGTGGCTGATTCTACCGCTTCAAAAGTTGTATGGACAGAAACGTCTCTTCAACAAACCAAATAAATTATATCTCAAGAAGACAGTGGTAAAGTGGGTGAATGACCCGGTGTTGCCATTTGGGGAACGTTGTTTTTCGCTATAATGTATATATACAGTGTTATAAGTGAGAAATATAACGTCATATTCTCAATCAGATGTCACTGATATTTATTTGATCTTGCCGTGAAATTGTGAGAATGTAAAATGTCTCTTGGAGGAAATGGGTCAGCGTAACGGAGCCGTGTGATGGGGTGGGTGGTGGGGTGGCGTATATGAGAGAGTCTCACGTGGAGACTTGCCAGATTACCCTTGGATGTGTTAGGTAGACGTTGATGTGGAGAGCGTCACTAACTGACCAATGTGATACATACAACAAAGTCAACAAAGATTCTGACATTGAGCAGATTGTACAATACGGTTCGTATTATCTAATTTACCGCATTAGTTTCGTTGTATTTTATGCAGTAAAATAAGCAGGTATGTACTTCTATTCCCACTCATTCATTAATCCATTTTGATTAAGCCTTGAAGAAATGACATCGAATTTTCTCTTTCTAAAATTGGGTACATTGGGTAACAAATAAGTAAAAAAAAAAAAAAAAAAAAAAAAAAAAAAAAGAACTACGTAATATATATATATATATATATATATATATATATATATATATATTATATATATATATATATATATATATATATATATATATATATAGGTGTCTTGCACGTGACGTCACAGCCCTTGTTGTGGGTGCGACAGGCGCGGGAAATGCGAGCTGGAGGACCAACAAACTCCACTTGCCGCCCGTGTTTGCCAGCTTATGGTAATTTTCCCCTACCAAATATATGTTTATCAGTATAAAAGATATACTGTTATCTTCGGAAATGTTTGTTCTATAATATTATCAAATCAAAAACCTTAAAACACACTAAAGAATGGCCATTATGAGACCCACAAGAAATATGCATGAACGGCATTCACCAACTCCAGCTCACATTTAATATTTTGCTCGAAAACTTTTTACATGGACAATAGCAATAGAAGCGGACTTTCATTAGCTTTCCATTGATATATTTCGTTACCTGATAAATGAATTAGAAGCATGTATAAATTAGCGTTAACTAAATAAATAACATCATGAAATCGGGTAGTTTTTCCCGATTGATGAGGTTATTTATTTAGTTAACGCTAATTTATACATGCTTCTAATTAATTTATCAGATAACTATATATATTAATGGTAAGCTAATGAAAGTCCGCTTCTATTGATATTGTCCATGTAAAAAGTTTTCGAGCAAAATATTAAATGGGAGCTGGAGTTGGTGAATATTACGTTCATGCATATTTCTTGTGGGTCTCATAATGGCCATTCTTTAGTGTGTTTTAAGGTTTTTTATTTGATAATATTATAGAACAAACATTTCCGAAGATAACAGTATATCTTTTATACTGATAAACATATATTTGGTAGGGGAAAAGTACCATAAGCTGGCAAACACGGGCGGCAAGTGGAGTTTGTTGGTCCTCCAGCTCGCTCCGATGGGCGGCATTTGGCTTGAAGACGCTAGGTCGTGACGTCAGTGCAAGACACCTCTCTCTCTCTATATATATATCAGTCTCTCTCTCTCTCTCTCTCTCTCTCTCTCTCTCTCTCTCTCTCTCTCTCTCTCTCTCTCTCTCTCTATGGAGTTATCACTTGTTTCAATATGGCCATACAATATCTATCTATCTATTATAATAATATAAGCGAAAGTGTGTGTGTGTGTGTGTGTCCGCTCCAGGTGCCGCCCCCTGTGGCGGAATCCCCTCATATGGCACAGTTTTGGAACCGGCTCGAGCAGGGGAAGGTTTTAAGCCCATTTATGAGATGATCCGATCACTTTTTTTTTTTTTTTTTTTTTTTAGCAGCCTATTAGCGAGAATTGTGAAAAAAAAGTGGGTTGCGAGAATTGAGGAAACCTTGATGTAGGGTGATGGGTAATGGGTGAGTGAATGGGTGGGGTGATGGGTAATGGGTAATAAGTTTAGAAAGGCAGGAAGTCAAACTATAGGACGGTAATTAGAGAGAACTGCAACTCCGAAATGCCAGGGGTCGCTGGCAGTTTTAACGCACAATTTGGTGAAAAGTTGGTCAACTTGAAAGAAAAATATGGGCTTATTCCACTGCACTTAAAACACACAAGTATAATATTAAGAACGATTTTCTTCTATATGTATATTGTATAGAAGCCTGATTCTGTAAAACATTGTATATAACCAAATAACCAAGGAGGTTATAGTTGAGGAGGCGAGGTAAATGCTACTCTATGATATTATATAGTCAATAACGAATGTTTAGAAGTTATCTATACCTAGGCAGTCATATTTTCCTGTTATTATTGTGTATCAATCAGATAGAAAGCCTGGAAGTGCAATGAGTCGACGCGTGAAGTGGCAATGTTTTGATTCAATCTCCCCACCACAATCTCCCCGCCCACCACTCCCCGCCGCGGCACGTCGCCTCCATAATTATAACCTACATTGTCGCAGCAACAAGCCGATTTCGGTATTCTTTATTCTTCGTTTTTCCAAGGCATTGCTTATTGTATTTTGACAAGCGTTTGCCAGACGCAGCAGTACTGTCTTAGAAAACAGTGTGAACATCACCCAAATTTTACATGCCACAATATACATGTAAAAAATATATTAAGCTTTGCTACACGAGGCGAGTAATTTGCATTAAATTGCTATTATAGAACGTTCCATCGTAATGCATGTCATCCATATAATTAGTAGAACAACAGAAGAACTATATTTTTTTGTATTCAGATGCGGTGCATCAATGTTTATCGCGAAATTAATTTATGAAAAATATTAGTCGCGGAGCCAAAACACAGTAGACCAACCTTTGAGTTAAAACTGCCAGCGACCACTGGCATTTCTCGAGTTTCAGATCTTTGGAATTTGAAGGATTAGAACGGTGAAGATTAGAAGATGCTAGAAATAAAAAAATTAAATCAGTAGCATTTCAAATAATGGGAATAATTTCTTGGGGTGACTGATCTTCATGTGTGAGTGGTTTAATAACCCAGTTAGGTTAGGTTATGTAACCAATGTCCATATTAGGTTAGTTAACTAGTGGGGGGGTCAGGGGGGGCGCCCCCCCAGTTAGGTCCTGATAGTATTGGTCAATATAGAGTATTGTATCATACATCAATAAGTGGATTTAAAGGTTGGCAAAGCTGTGGTGGCGGATCTTCAGGTGGTAAAATTGGGGTGGCGGATCTTCATGTGACCCAAAAAAATTATTACAGGTTCTAGCGATGTGACCGCGTCACCTGCCCGTGAACACCTACCTTCATTTGGTCGCACTAATGATTCACGTAATGCCGTGGACAAGTATCTAACACTACCAAAACTATTGTTTCAGTAGCTGAAATAAGAAATTAGGCCTGAAAAGGGAATCAGCAAATGGCGGGCAAATTTATCATACAGAGGCTAGCGACAAATCTGGCGGGTTTACTATATAGCCTACTGCTGGCCAAGAAAAAAAAATGTGCCTTCCACACGAAAATAATCCTGGGTGCGCCCCTGATTTAGAAGTCTTTTAAGTTAGCCTACAACATTGGAAATTTCCCTTATTGGGTTCATTCAGAACCTAGGATAGTCAACACAAGTTAAAGGAAACCATTATGATGTCACTACCAAATCAGTAATGGGTTAGTTAAGTTGTAATGGTTTTGTTGCAGGCTACACACACCTGCAAATTGCAATGATGCATGCTATTACTGTTTGAATTATGCAATGCTAGCTGATTATGGGATTAATTTCGCCCTATGTTTAATAGCATAGCAACACAGGTTAACAAACCATTGCGTTATACTAGCCTATTATTTTCCCTGCATCACCTAACACACTGAGGGATGACCTAGCCGCTGCATACCTTTATCTCTTCCGCGTTTCTCCTCCTTTTATTTTGATATTTTCCTAAACTGGGCTCCTGATGGCTTATACCTTTTCTTATATATTTGTTTTGGTGCCGCGCATCCCTCAACGGTGGTAAGAGACTAGACTAAATGTATGGAATAATGGAAGCGACTGGAGGAAGCCGAACACGCTGCTCCAAAGCTCTGCGCGCACTCAGCTGATCGGCGATGCGCTCCACTTGTCCAACATTATTTTATTATTTTCATTATTATTATTATTTTATATATGAAAAAATGTCATGCACTCCATGCCGTCCCCTCGACGATATGGATCTATATTCCCTATTTCCTTACATTTTTCAATGTAATGAGGAATAGATCCAGAGTCCAACATCTGGAGGACATAGTCTGACAGATGAACACCATTAATCACTTTCCCAGCCATCAAAAAAGAGATTAGTAAGCATGAGTGTACCGCCGCGTTTACAGGGGAGGTAATGCCCTTTGTTTACATCACCGCACGGCCACTGTCGGCCAGCCATGTGCTCGGGGCGGACCACTCGGCCACCGCCTCTCCCAGCGGTGATCCAAAAGTGTCTTTCTGTTGGTCTGTTTCCATTTTCTTTGGCGTATCGTATAACTTTTAGCTTGTAAGCGATAGTATTAGTAAATCGTTTTGATGTATTCGCCATGTGTGATAATTTCCAGGACTGAAAAGAGCTTAAGATACGTGTGACAGCTTAGTAGTAAATGGTACGTCAACACTAGCAGACGATAGATGGTGCTGTTGGCTGCAATCAATGCAATGTGCCGCCAAAAGGGGGAATGTAAACATACCAGCGTGAGGACAGATTACGTAGTTGATTTGAATGTCTTATGGTATTTGAAATACTTGTAACAGGTAAGTACTGAGTACTGAGTACTGAGGAAGTACTACAACATTCGTCTTGGAAGACCATTAGTATTTTTTAGGGTATTTTTTGGGGGAAAACATGAGTCTTATAAGCCGTAAAATATGGTACTACGCCTCGCACCGGACTAAATAAGCATTTTTACAGTGTTTTCAATACCTGAGTTTCACGATCCTCGAGTTTAGCGCTATGCCTTGTGAAGAAAGCAAGCGTGAAACTCGGGAGGGTACTGTATACAAAACCTCACCAAAACCTATCCTAAACATAACCTAAATCTAACAACCTAACCTAAACGTAATCTAACCTAGCTGTAATTATATAGAAATAATTGTTATATTTTTGGTTTCCGCAAGTGAATAACTACTGCATAATATACTAAGCCGAAAATAATTGAGAAAAAGTAAGCTGTAAAGCTTGTGGAGCCCAGCTAACTCCTGTGGAATATTAACTACTGTTACTACTACTACTGCTTCCACCACCATCACTACTGTGTGTGTCACAGTGGATGGAGCCCATGCACCCCTAAAAGGCGCTTGCAGAAGTATAGTGTTTACGGGCATGGGAGGAAGCGATGCTCACCATAGTGACAGTCAGTTGCTGGGCAACTTTTACGGTATTGGCAATTTTAACCACCTGCTTGTTTCTGTATTGGTACCCTTCACATACCAACATAATTGAAAAAGCGTGGTGATTCCGAGACAGTAATTGCCAATTCAATGCGAGGAAAAGTATGGGAATTACAGGGAGGTCCCGTTATACGAGCATTCGGTATACGAGAATCCGATGATACGAGATGTGTAAATTAGGGTCTATTTTCAATATACGAGATCGAAAATCCAATGATACGACATTCAAACTGGGGTGAGTAAAATTATCAAGTTCAAAATGTGCGCCCTACCACTCCCAGGCTGGACAAAGGGGGATTTGGTTGACCCCAGTGAGGTCACCCCTAGCAAGCCGTGACCTGAAGGGTAATTAAGCATATGGCGCGGCCTGACATTTAGGGGTAATTAGCAGGTGTGCAGCCCCAACCTTGGGACCGCAGTCAGGTCACCCCTAGCAAGGCTTGACCTGAAGGGTAATTAAGCATATGACGCGGCCTGACCTTTAGGGGTAATTAGCAGGTGTGCGGCCCCAACCTTGGGACCCTACACTACCTTCTCTTGTATCACGCGGCGTCCCCTACATTACAACGTCTTTTTTGCTTGTTATGCATGTTTTATGTTTAATTAATGTGCAGTTATGTTATTTTGTGTGCTATTTTCTCTTTCAGAATGCTTTTTCTACAGAATAGGTAGTACAGTGTGGGTAATATAGACGCTGTGTGTTTGTTGTGTTTGCTATAGTTTATTTTAGCTTGAAAAACATGTCTTTTTTTATTTTATTTTTTTATTGATGGCGTCCTGGAACCAAACCTATATTTTACCACTAGTTATGTGTTTCGTTATACGAGATTTCGCTTTACGAGTATGCCAGGTGGAACCTAACTGCTCGTATCTTCGGGACCTCCCTGTATAAGGAGTTGAAATATAAAAGTTAGAGAAAATGTTTATACACCATTTCATTTTGCTCTCATTATCTTACTATAAGTGTTATTCAGTATGATATTTTATTTGCTCATAATAGGCAACAATGTCTTGTGAACATGATGGTAGGCTCAGTTTTTCTAAATATCACTAGATAGCTTGACCGGGTAAGAGTACAGCATGTCGGTGCGCTTCATTAACTGTACTAACGCCGTGTCTTTCAGACAAAATTCAGAGGCAACGGATATTACCCTCACACTCAAGTTCAAGTTTTGCTCATTTTAGGTACACAGCCTTAATGTATGATAGTGTCATTAGGTTTATAAATTTTGAACTGCTAGTTCATTAAGTAGGATGTCTTTTTGATCACGAGAAAAGAATATGTAGCATCTTTCCGAAATACCAACTATTACGAGACCCCCCGTGGCTCTCAGTACGGTGTTTCAGTGTGGTAGCAAACAAAAAAGCAGTACAAAAATTATAACTTTTTCCTCAATCATGAGAACAAAATACCTAAAAAAGTATAGAACTGGCGATCAAGTTTTTCCTAAAAATGATAATGAATGAGTTCATACTTGCAGGGTTGGCGAGAGTCAGAAGAGGTACACACAAACCTCGATTTCCCGGACCTCAATTTCCCGGATATCGGATTTGCCGGACAAATTCAGAGGTCCGGAGATATGTCAGAGTCTCGGACAATTATTATTATTATTATTATTTTTTTTACGTTGAAATGCCTGGTCCTGTTCGTAAATTGACAAAGTTGTCCGCCGGTCCGAGCGTCTCCTGTCACCCCTGGTCAGTGTCCGCGCCTCCCGCCAGGTGGCCGCATGCTCAGCAGTCGTATTGTTTACATTTGGGCACACGACATTCACGGTTCACCTGCACTGCCTCCGTCAGTCCCCTGACTCCCACTGCCCCTGGTGCAAGAACATCTCTGAGACTATTGAACACTTTCTACTGCCTCCCGCCAGGTGGCAGCATGCTCAGCGGTCGTATTGTTTACATTTGGGCACACGCCACTCACGGTTCACCTGCACAGCCTCCGTTAGTCCCCTGACCCCCACTGCCCCTGGTGCAGGAACGTCTCTTGAGACTATTGAACACTTTCTGCTGCCTCCCGCCAGGTGGCAGCATGCTCAGCGGACGTAAAAGTCCGCGGCGGGGTAGTTGATATTGGCGGTTGCCGGACAGTAAATACTAGAGTAGGATAAATGTCCGGGGGTGGGTAATGGCATCGAACTTTTTTTTTTTTTTTTTTTTTTTTTTTTATACTGTTGCGATTCCCGGATTTTTGCGGTTCCCGGACCAGTGCTCCCCCCTATTAGTCCGGGAAAACGAGGTTTGTGTGTACATTCGCAATGGTAGCCCATCAAGCTACAAGCATCTAGCAAAGGGGAGGCGGTAGCAGAGTGATTAGTGTCTCCGACTGGCGTTCTCAGTGACCCGAGTTCGATCCCCGACGAAAACAAAAACCTTTCTGTACCGTTGAGTGGCCTAAGAACACCCACATGCCCTGCCCATTAACTCTACCTGCGATTGTGAGTGCATCGGAGGACACAAGGGGGCAGCATGAGCCTCTTATCACAGGCATCACTATAAAAATCCTACCTGCGCCACCATGGGGGAGGGCCAACCATCACAGCAGCCCTCAAGGGAACCTCCAGAGTCTACCATCCGAGCCCTGGGTCACCACTGCCTACAGGTGCTATAGGCACAGATGTAAAAAAAAAAAAAAAAAAAAAAAAAAGGCTGACCACCTCTTCTGTCATGGCTCACGCATTTAAAGAATACAAATACATACATTTTTTTGCTGTGAAAGTCTAAGGGACACTGGCAGGATGTCAGAGGGAAGGTAAAGCAGTGCCGGCAAGAGCTTCGAATTGCCAAACTAAATGAATATGTCAAGGAGGAAATATTGTCTTTGATGCCCTAGAATGCGGTAAATCCATTTTAGTCTGATGTTTAAACTTGCCAGTTGCTTGATGATATGGGATTCCTAGATCCTAATAATATGTGAATTACAGGTGTTGAAGGAGACACGGGCTGGGAAGTGTGTACTTTATTCCTGACTAGTTTCGCCTCTACTGAGCTTATTCGGGGGAATGAAGTTCGGAATTCATTCCTCCGAAGAAGCCCAGTAGAGGCGAAACTAGTCAGGAATAATGTACTCGCCTCCCAGCCCGTGTTCTCTTCACCACCTGTTTTTACATCTGTCAGTATGTTTACAGATATGTGAATTGCCAGTAAAAAGTTATTATCCTAAAAACTGTTGCATTATTTGAAACAGGTGGAGGTAGCAGGGAATGGATCTGCAGTGTGTTGCCATGGCCAGCAGAAGCTCTCCTAAGATGAATCTTTTGGCATTTCTATTATGGGCACTTTTACCACTTCATTTAGGTAAGTTTTTTGTGAAATTATGTGAGTGAATGTCTGGAATTCTCATTCATTCTACTTGCTTTAGGTAAAAAAATTATGAAATTATCATTTCAGAATGAAACTACAGTTGAGCACGCTACTGCAAATAGTGCTTATTACAAGTTTTTCTATTATGAATAGTTTTGTTAAGATGTTTGAATGAACGAAAATAAGAATGCATGTCGAAGAATGCTGGCTGTAAGGCACATTGATAGTATTTTGCATAGAAAAAATAGTCAGCATCTTTTCTTTTCTTTGGTTCAGGAGATTCACTGGTACACTTACTTGTTTATCTTTACCTCAAAAAGGGAAGATATTGTTTACAGTTGTTTTATAGAATAGTGTTAAGGCTAAGAATACAGTGCTTTGATTAGAGCAATTGGGTGAGTTTTCAGTGGTCTGTTTATTTTTGCCCTTAGCTGTGGAATGAACATTTATGCATTTAATTGGCAAAAATATTTTAATTATGATGGCAAAATAGATATGGAAGGCTAATTACTTTTGAAATTCTAAGAGAAAATACCATATATACCTATAAGTCGATCCCCAAATGTTGAGGTTTTGATTCAGGTTTTAGACCTATATTCGCCACATTAGCCCATAGATAGAAGCAAAAGCACCTCAAGAAAAACAATTCTTAGTAAAAAATTGCTACCCCGGTGTACCCGGAACTGAAATATGGATAACAAAATAAGCCAGCGCCACTATCATTCGTCGTCTCCGTGGTGTAGTGGCTAGCGCGTCTAGGTACGAATCCGTGGGCCCTGGTTCAAATCCGGGCCAGGACAAGTCAGCGGTCAGCCCTATCAGCTGTTCATCACCCTTTAGGGGGGTTGATAAATGGGTACCTGGGGAAACCTGGGGAAGGTAACTGTGGTAACCCGGATGTCACATTAGCCCTGTGTCCCGGGGTAACGTGTTGTCACCCACCACAGGTTCAAAGGCTAATGCAACCGAGATGAGCACCGAGGACAAGTTCAACATAGCGTATGCCCCCATCTTTATCTTGTACTTTGTTATATTATCATTAGACTAAGTTCAGAAAGGCTGAGTTAAATTATACGGGTGACTAGCTAGCTTAGCTAACTAGCGCATGATAACTACCATACTTACTCCTGATATATCACATGTTTTTATTTGCATAAACAGATTATTTATTAGAAATCTTGTTACAGAAATTACATGCTGTACGAAATATTCAAATAAAAAGCACAATGTTCCACCATGAGTCATAACCACAGAGCTTGTAAGTCGAGATTTTTGATCTCGTAAGTTAAAAATAGACCCTAAATACTCAGCTCGTATCATTGGTTTCTCGTATCACGAATGTTCGTATAACGGGACTTTCCTGTATAAATGTGAACTTTTACTCCAAAATGGTAAACATGTGGAACAGACTACCAACACTCAATATACGAGCAGATACGAGCAGATAGATTCCATCTGGCATGCTCATAAAGCGAAATCTCGTATAGCGAAATACATAAATAATGGTCAAATATAGGTTTAGTTCTAAGACCCCATTAAAAAAAAAAATTCAAGCTAAAAAAATTATACCAAACAACAAACACACAGCGTCTATATTACCCACACTGTACTGCCTATTCTGTAGAAAGAATGCTGAACTACCCACCATGTCCTGCACTTTCTCACTTGACTTGATGATAGTGCTCACAGTAGAAGAAGAAAATTTATAAATACAGCACAGATCCGACACTCGCTCACCACACTGATGCCTCTTTAACGATTTCTAACTTTTTAGTGAGTGTTATATTGCACTCTAAACCGCTAAGCACTACGTCACTACCATCAATCAGTACTTGCACTTGATTATACTGAATGCTAGGGAGGCATAGTTATTAACTATGCCTCCCTAGCATTCAGTATAATCAAGTGCGAGTACTGATGGTAGTGACGTAGTGCTTAGCGGTTTAGAGTGCAATATAACACTCGCTAAAAAGTTAGAAAGAAACCAGACATATTGGGTTTAGTAGAAACGAAGCTGAGTGATTCTGAGGATGTGCCAGTTGGGGAGGGTCAATATAATGTATGGAGGCGAAACAGAAATCAGAAAAAGGGAGGTGGTGTAATGGTGTTAACAAGGAAGGATGTGGTAGTAGGGAATGTGGAAAAAGGAGAAGGTATGGCAGAGGTGTTGAAGGTAGAGTTGGTGATGAAAAATGGAAGAATAAGAGCCTTAGTACTCGTATACGTTCCACCTAAGACAAATTCCTGGGGGAGAGAAGAGTATGGAGACATGATAAGAGACACAAGCAAATGTTTAAAGAATACAATGGAAAATTGTGAGAACATAATTATGATGGGAGATTTTAACTGCAAAGAAGTTTGCTGGGAAGAATGGTATACTGAAGGAGGAGAAGACTCATGGGGTGGTACATTGTTGGATTTGGTAATGAATAACATCATGACTCAGTGGATTAAAGAGAACACAAGATTCAGAGGTAGCGAAGAACCATCAAGACTAGATCTACTATTGACGAAAGACCTGGAAGTAATTAGTAAAGTAAATTATCAGTGCCCACTTGGAAAGAGCAACCATGTACTTATTGAATTTGAAGTAAATGATAGCAAAAAAGAGGGGAGAAAAGAAGAACACAAGAAAGGAAGATACAATTATGGAAAAGCAGACTTAGACGGATTAAGAACATTTTTCGGAGAGACAGACTGGAGTAATTTCCATGCAGCAAGGAGTACCCAGAAAAAATGGGATGAGTTCATCTGAATTTACACAGAAGGAATAAATAGTTATGTTCCAAGGATAGTTATCAGAGAAAAGAAAAAGAATGAATGGTTTAACAGAAAATGTGAATTAGCAAGACTAGAAAGAGAAAAAACATGGAATAGTTGGAGGAAAAAAGGAGGTATCAACCTTTGGGAGAAGTACAAAACAACTAGAAATGAATATGTAAGAATCCGAAGAGAAGAAGAAAGTAACTACATATGTATGAGAGAAATATAATAGAAAAATGTAAGAACGAACCAAAACTTTTCTCTATAGATATATAAATGGAAAAATGAAAAACAAGGAAGGAATAGATAAGCTGAAGGTAGAAGGCATAGTGTATGAAGATGCATTACAACAGGCTGAGGTGATGAATAAATGCTTACAGACTGTATTTACAAGAGAAAGTGAATTTAAAACGAAAAATATAATAGCAAAAGAAAATATAATGGAAGACAAAAATAGACATAATAGAAGTAAAAAGGCTAATGGAAAGTCAAGATGTGAGAAAAGCCCCGGGTCCAGATGGAGTGTCGAATTGGATAATGAAAGAGTGCAGTAACCAACTAGCAGGAAAGTTACATAGTGTAATTGAGAGTTCACTCAAGGAGAGCAGAGTCCCGCTTGATTGGAAAAGAGCAAATATTGTGCCAATTCACAAAGGAGGAGACAAAGAAGAACCATTAAATTACAGGCCAGTATCATTAACAAGTGTAGTGGCAAAAATATGTGAAAAAATTGTGAAGGACAGATGGTTGAAATATTTGGAAGAGACAAACACACTCGCAGGTGGCCAGTTTGGATTTAGAGGAGGAATGTCATGTACGACGAATTTATTAAGCTTTCACTCGAGAGTGATCGATGTGACACAGGAAAGAGAGGGGTGGGTCGATTGCATATACTTGGACCTAAAGAAGGCATTTGACAAGGTACCTCACAAGAGACTGCTCTGGAAGCTAGAACATGTAGGAGGATTGAAGGGTGGTTTGCTGAAGTGGATGGAAGACTTTTTGAGCAACAGAGAGATGAGAACAGTAATAAAAGATCAGAAGTCAGAATGGTGCAGTGTGATAAGTGGAGTTCCTCAAGGATCAGTATTGGCCCCAGTGATGTTCTTGGTCTATGTAAAGGATATGACAGAGGGAGTGAACAGTTATATGAGTTTATTCGCTGATGATGCTAAATTACTAAGAAAAGTAGAAAGTAAAGAGGACTGTGAGGATTTACAAAAGGATCTAGATAAGATTTTCAGATGGAGTCAACTATGGGAAATGAGTTTAATGCTAAAAAGTGTAAAGTGATGGAAATGGGCAGTAGCAAAAAGAGACAGAGAGGAAAGTATTCGATGGGAATGAATGGATAATCAAAACAAAGGTCGAAAAAGATCTGGAAGTATGGATTACGGATAATTTGTCACCTGAGAAGCATATAAACAAGATCACAGGAGATACATATCAGTTGCAGAGGAATATAAGAATGGCATTCAAATATCTGGATGAAGAGATGATTAAGAAATTGATAACATCTTTGATTCGACCAAGGTTGGAATATGCGGCAGTGATTTGGTCACCACATAAAAAGAAGGATATAAGGAAGATTGAGAGAATACAAAGAGCAGCCACAAAAATGGCTCCAAGCCTGAGAGATTTACCATATGTGGAAAGACTTGCAAGACAAAAATCCCAACTCTTGAGAAAAGAAGAGAAAGGGGAGATTTTATAGCAGTGTATAGAGCATCAATGGGTCTGGAAAAAATTGATAGAGAAGATCTGTTTGTGTGGGACGATAGAAGTACAAGAGGTCATGAGAAGAAATTGAAAAGGACAACATGCAAGAGGGACATAAAAAAATACATAACCGTATAGAAGCATAGAAGCCTGGAACAACCTTGATGCAAAAGTAATTAATGCAAGAAGTATTCAGGACTTCAAAGGCAAGCTGGATAATAGTAGATTTGGAGACGGGACAGTACGAGCATAGCTCTTTTCCTGTATGTTACAACTAGGTAAATACAACTAGGTAAATACACACACACACACACACACACACACCAAAAAAAAAAAAAAAAAAAAGTCCGAAGCAGCGCAATACTCGGGGATATAATGCGCAAAAGGTCGGGATGGTAAGAATTTAGGACTCAGCGCGAAACTCGAGGATCGCGAAACTCCCATAGCGTGAAACTAGGGAGGGTACTGTATAGGAAAATCATATCAAACAGCAGGAAATATATAGATCAGATATTAATTCACTTTTGTGTAACCCGGATTTAGTTGTTGAGGTGTCGCCATGTGGGGACTGCCGGTGTTATGTGAAATATTGTCAACGCGCGAAATCCTGTAGACCTTTCCATATTTCATTGGTTTTACAGCTTAACTGCTGCCCTGATATATGTTGAAGACAACATTGAGGCACTAGCTTTCCATGAGAACACTTTGAAGTAATAATAGTTACTCAAAAGCTTAAAATATCCACGTCAAAAAGTTCAAACAGGAGTATGGTTCTTATCAGGTGTAATTATTATGCTCTGTCTGGATACCAGTGCATCTAACTACTCTCATAAAATAATAAGTGTCTCAGAGTACCATGTGACTTGTTTCAGGGCAGCAATAAGCTGTAAAACATGCAAATCAAAGTGAAAAAACTTAACCTTCTCATAGGTTACCTAAGTATATTCTTTGATTTGCATGTTTTACAGCATTACTGCTGCCCTGAAATATGTTACAGGGTACTCTGAGATACATATTATTTTATGAGAGTAGTTAGATGCACTGGTATCCAGACAAAGGATAATAATTGCACCTAAAAATGCTTTACTCTTTGACGTGGATATTTTAAGCTTTTGAGTAACTAATATTACTTGTAAGTGTTCTCATGGAAAGCTAGTGCCTCTATGTTGCCTGTAACATGTATAAGGCAGCAGTTAAGCTGTAAATCCAGTGAAATAACAGAGATGAATTGAGGGGTCTACAGGATTTCGCGCTGACAACATTTAGGTGGTGGGCCAAAGGCCCACCAATAGCCCTCCGTAGGAGCTAGCCAAAAAGTCCACCCGGAGGGCGGTTTTGCGGCTAGTAAGCAAATATAACTCCACACTATATAACTAGTATGTACATAGATTCAGAATGATCTAAAACTGTATGTAGTACACCATGCCTTAAGCAGTAATTTGCCTCAATCCCTTTACCACAGGTAGTCCATTGGCTGGCAAGTACTGGGATGATCATGTGAATGATATCTTACTGGACCATGCGACACCTACAACACAAAAAGAAAAGGAAAGAGTGGAAAGGTTCGACATCTCCAGGCTTAACTACACAGCCATTCGTCTGGAGCTGGACAAAGGGTTGGATATCATGAAGAAGCGCGAGGGTCGATTCTTTGGGGGTACACGTATACCAAGATTTATCACAGACTTGGGAAAGCTTCTTGATCTTGAGCAAGTAGTGAATGAAATAGAAACTTCCATAATGTCAAGTGTTTCCTGTAATGCTTGCAAGGCTGGTAAGTGGTCATTATCATTGTCTTTTTGATAGATTAGATACATATTATTTTATAGATATTTATTATAGATACATACATATTTGGCATACATACAATTCTCATAAATGGGTTAGCCCTCATCCTCTGATGACACCTTACAAAGCTGCGATGGAAGAGCTGTTCTTGCGGTTAAGGGGAGCGGCTGGTACAAATATAAAATCTTCATTTATGAACCTATCGATATGAAACTTGTTGGTAGTCAAGACCAATATATAAATTAGTGCTATAGTCTAAAAGTCTTTCTCCCCCTCACAATTCTCCTCACCCCTCCCCCACACCAAATTTTTGAAATTTGATCTCCTTTTACAGTTTTTATTATGCAGTCACGTGCTTAAAATGCAAGAAAGGTCATGCTATATTCTTTAATGCAACAGTATTTTTTTTCATATTGCATTTTATTTGTCAGCATTTATTTTGTTTGTGATTTCATTTTTTTTGCAATAATTTCATAATTATTATTCTAAAAAAATTGGGGGGTTAAAAAATTTGGTTCTAATTTGAAAATATTGCTGTTACATTGAAATTCAGGCCTTTTGTTTTTGCCGAGTCTTTGTTTCATGAAAATTGATGCGTAAATGGCAGATAAGATAGCTCTCAAAGGTCAAGAAATCATGTTTTGAGAAACGGCCTGTTAAATATCCTATATAAATTACTAAGAAAAGTAGAAAGTAAAGAGGACTTTAAGGATCTAGATAAGATTTTCAGATGAAGTCAACTATGGGAAATGAGTTTAATGCTAAAAAGTGTAAAGTGATGGAAATGGGCAGTAGCAAAAATAGACAGAGAGGAAAGTATTCGATGGGAAATGAATGGATAATCAAAACAAAGGTCGAAAAAGATCTGGGAGTATGGATTAAGGACAATTTGTCACCAGAGAAGCATATAAACAAGATCACAGGAGATACATATCAGTTGCTGAGGAATATAAGAATGGCATTCAAATATCTGGATGAAGAGATGATCAAGAAATTGATAACATCTTTGATTCGACCAAGGTTGGAATATGCGGCAGTGATTTGGTCACCACATAAAAAGAAGGATATAAGGAAGATTGAGAGAATACAAAGAGCAGCCACAAAAATGGCTCCAAGCCTGAGAGATTTACCATATGAGGAAAGACTTGCAAGACTAAAACTCCCAACTCTTGAGAAAAGAAGAGAAAGGGGAGATTTTATAGCAGTGTATAGAGCATCAATGGGTCTAGAAAAAATTGATAGAGAAGATCTGTTTGTGTGGGACGATAGAAGTGCAAGAGTTCATGAGAAGAAATTGAAAAGGACAACATGCAAGAGGGACATAAAAAAATACAGCTTCCCGTATAGAAGCATAGAAGCCTGGAACAACCTTGATGCAAAAGTGATTAATGCAAGAAGTATTCAGGACTTCAAAGGCAAACTGGATAATAGTAGATTTGGAGACGGGACAGTCCGAGCATAGCTCTTTTCCTGTATGTTACAACTAGGTAAATACACACACACACACACACACACACACACACACACACACACACACACACACACACACACACATACACATACACATACACACACACACACACACACACACACACACACACACACACACACACCGCGCGATGGTCAGGTTGATAACGTGACAGGCTCCCATTCTGTGGGTAGGCGTTCGAATCCTCGTGCTTCCGGGGATTTTCACTTGACAAATTCGGGCAGTTACTGTCCCCCTTGAGCAAGGGGATGGGTGTGTGTGTTGTGTGAGGTCCCAGCATTGCCCAAAGATCGGTAATAATGAGCTCCAAGCTCGCACTGAGAGGGTGAAAACTGGCGATCGCGAGCCAGCTCGAGTGGACAAGACCATGAGTGAATAACACACACACACAGGAGATTTACCATATGAGGAAAGACTTTGAAGACTGAAACTCCCAACTCTTGAGAAAAGAAGAGAAAGGGGAGATTTTATAGCAGTATATGGAGCAGTGGTTCTTAACCTGGGTTCGACCGAACCCCAGGAGTTCGGTGAGCCAATCTCAAGGGTTTAGCGGAGGCCCTCCGAAACATATTGCAATTTTACTATTATTTTAATGCCAGATTATTCACCAGAGTAAATTATCCGCAAAATTAACATAAATTCATGCAGTGCGGTGGAGGGAGAGATATGTATTTACCTAGTTGTAATATACGGGAAATGAGTTACACTCGTGGGGTTCCGTCTTGTCTCAATGGGTCAGTCTTGGCTTTGAAAACATGAATATTATTTGCATCTATAATTTCACTGTCCAGGCTATTCCACATAGCAATGCACCGATAGAAAAGATTGTCTTCTTAATGTCCTTCAAGCACCTTGTCTTCTTAAGTTTCTTTGTATGACCTCCTGTGGCTCCTAGGTCCCATACATACATGTCCTCTTTGTCATTTATCTCCATTCCTGAAATAGCTATATACATTGCTATCAAGTCTTCTTTTTGTGTGTACGTGTATGTGTGTATTCGCCCCCTCTCTCCCTTCCGAGCACTGGCTGTATATAGGGGTAGGGAGGGGGCATGGCCGAGTGCCATTTCGAGTACCATGAGTACCATGTACGGAGTACCATGCCAACCCCAAAACAATTTTTGTCCCCTTTTCCCAAAGAGAAAAAAATTGTTTTGTCATTGAATATCAAATTGGTGCAATTATCCCTTCTGAGGCCTCACAATGCCCTTAAAAAAGCTTGATTTTCAAAAAAATTCTGACCCCCTCTTTAGACCCTCCAGCTGTAGAGGCTCGCTTCTCTCCACCCAGGCCCCCCTTAAAACAATCCTGGATTCACCACTGTGCCCCCCCCCCCCCCCCCCCCCTTTCCAAAGACGCCACTGCTTCCAAGTGTTTCATTCCTTTTTATTATCCAAATTTACTATTGCATTTTGATCCTTTTGTCTTTTTTTTTATTAATCTTGTTTTTTCTTCTCATATTTGAGGGGTTGGGCAAGTGTGCAAAGGTTTTCGTTGGGGTTCGGCGCCTCTGAAAAGGTTAAGAACCACTGCTATAGAGCATCAAGGGGTCTGGAAAAAATTGATAGAGAAGATCTGTTTGTGTGGGACGATAGAAGTACAAGAGGTCATGAGAAGAAATTGAAAAGGACAACATGCAAGAGGGACATAAAAAAATACAGCTTCCCGTATAGAAGCATAGAAGCCTGGAATAACCTTGATGCAGAAGTGATTAATGCAAGAAGTATTCAGGACTTCAAAGGCAAGCTAGATAATAGTAGATTTGGAGACGGGACAGTGCGAGCATAGCTCTTTTCCTGTATGTTACAACTAGGTAAATACAACTAGGTAAATACACACACACACACACACACACACATATATATATATATACAGTATATATATATATATATATATATATATATATATATATATGTATTTCTATAGTCTTTTTCAATACTCATTCTAACATGACAAGAGTGGTACTACAGGTGTGGGTCTACTGCAGCATTATGTCCAGAGTGGCAAGACGAAAGAGGATATCATCAAGGCAGCATCTGGATTTTGCATATCCTTCAAAATTGAGACACCACGAGTTTGTCTTGGCATTATTAATCTTATGGCGGTTAGTGGTTGAATCAGTTGTTAAGAATAGTTACTAAATATGTTTGTTTTTGTGATCACATGACTATATAGTGTATCATGGAATCTGCGACCTGACACTGATACTTGTTACTGCAAGCAATGAAAATTGCAAATCCAGAGTCACAAGGAACCCACATACAAGGGTATCCATATTTATCATACACCTGGCAACTCTTGATGCCTTCACCACCACCTCAGTTCCTCTCTCTCACTCATGAGGGGTTAGTTGATCTTTATTTTTTTCTAACAACATATATTCATTGTGGTTGTTTTATACACCTCTCTCACCATATTGTTGCTTAGATATGAGTCAAAGGACAAAAAGTAAGGAGAGGGAGGAAGGAACTCACAAATATTCCATTCATTCAAAATAAAATTGATTCATGGGTTGGTGAATATTGTATGTCAGAAGATGGTAAGGTGACAGGTCACAACTTCTATGGCTGATACTGTAATTTCCATGTAAGACATATAAATACCTGGGAGAGCTAGTGATGAAAGCTTATGCCATATCCTTGTACTACAGTGCCTTCCACAATGCTTTTGCAAAGCTTACTTTTTTCTTTACAGGATGAGGTTGTATATGTAGTGGAAAATCTTGTTATGTCTCCTGATGAGATTTGTGGCTTTGTCATCGGTGACATCTGTGGCACACCATATAACCCTTATCATAAGTGGAGAGTGGCTTTTCCTCCTGTACCAAAGCCCCCTATTCATCATCCACAACCTCCTCCTGTAAGTTGGAACAGTGTGATAGTGCACTGATGAAACATATTTTGATTTGAATCATATTAATCATATTGTAAATTACACATTTTGTTATCATAAAGTGCATCCAAAATATTAAAAATATAGTTTATTGAAAGTCATTCTATAATCCTAAAAGTACAAAGTCTACGAGAGTTCACTTGAGGCTCAGTATTAGTGGCGGCTGAATAGAGAAAATCTAAAGTGCAGTGATATATAACTCATTTTCATTTTTATGTGACTCATATTTTTGTTATCAATGCAAACTGCTCTCAAATGCTTCTAGAGACATATTGGGGTGATAAAATATCTGAAAACCTCAATTTGTAGCTACATACAGGGATGTATGTAACTAAAAGTAACTCAAATTATTAATTATTATTTTACCTAAGATTTTCACTTCATTTGTGGTGGATTCCTGAAAAACATGGGGGTTATGTATCAACCCTTCCCCATCCCTGCGCGAATACCGCAAAACTGCGAATAACGCAAAGTCCAGCCTCTAAGCCCTCTAACCCAAATATAAACCTCTCCAAAAATAGAAAATTCAGTTTCCAGGGTCTACTTCTGGCCGCATGCAGCTGTATGTAAACAAACAGTTGGAATGGATCCAGAGGGGAAAATGGGAAGATTCCTTCCCAGCCCACCATCCAAGTGTAGTACAGTAAACCCTCACTTACGAACCTCTATATAACAAATTTCGGTTTTAACAAACTTTTTCTGCCAGTCCGGTATATGTGGGCATTTACCGAATTTATTTATGCGGGGTTCGGTACGGTGGTGGGCCGGCCGAACATGTATACGCAGGTCGGTCGGCGGCAGTGGAAACAAAGCCGAGCGGACAGCAGAGGTGGGCACTTCCACAAACACTTCTCAAACTGCAAGTTCCGCAAGTGCGGACGTCGGAATTAGTTTGCTGTGTGTGGAAAAGTAAAAAGTTGCAGACTTGCATTTGCGGAAGTACTTCCGCAAACCAAATATGTCTGCAAATTACCAAGTGGCCGTGGCGAGTTTGAACATGATTCCTGTGCAACTACGCGCATTGTCTGGGCTTTGAGGACCCCAGGACCCACATTTACAGAGGGCACCAACTCTACCTGCCTCTCCAACAAGATGGGAAAGAGCTTGAGAGTGAATATATGTTGTTAGAAAAAAATAAAGATCAACTAACCCCTCATGAGTGAGAGAGAGGAACTGAGGTGGTGGTGAAGGCATCAAGAGTTGCCAGGTGTATGATAAATATGATACCCTTGTATGTGGGTTCCTTGTGACTCTGGATTTGCAATTTTCATTGCTTGCAGTAACAAGTATCAGTGTCAGGTCGCAGATTCCATGATACACTATATAGTCATGTGATCACAAAAACAAACATATTTAGTAACTATTCTTAACAACTGATTCAACCACTAACCGCCATAAGATTAATAATGCCAAGACAAACTCGTGGTGTCTCAATTTTGAAGGATATGCAAAATCCAGATGCTGCCTTGATGATATCCTCTTTCGTCTTGCCACTCTGGACATTGCGCTGATAACAGCGGCGCTGGGCTTGAGTGGCTGAGGTGGTGGCGGTGGTGGGTGGGGGGTGGTGGGTTGAGGCAGGAGCGGAGTCAGTTGTGTCGTCTTTCTTACTTGTGATGCCATTCTCTCCCTCCTCCAAACGTTTCACCTCTTCCTCCGTGTCTGTAGCCTGCAGAAGTTGTTGATAACAGCGGCGCTGGTAAAACATTTTGATGTTGCAAATTACCTCTTGGTCCAGCGGCTGTAGGAGAGAGGTGGTGTTTGGGGGGAGAAATTCCACCTTAACACACTTGTGCCTCCCGACGAATAACCGAGGGTGTGACGGTGCGTAGTCTAGCAGCAGCAGCACTTTGAAGGGGAGGCCGAAACTCCTGCAATGACGGCGAGCATCGGGGATGAAGCAAGTGTCAAACCAAACCAGGGTCTAACCCTGCCCGTAGTCTTACAAAGCTGGGAGTGGACTGGAAGGGAGGGAGAGCGGGGTGGGGAGGGAGCGGCCTGAGACAAGGAGGAGCAGGAGTCCTGATTGGTTAGTGACTGAGAGAGCAAGATGGATCAGGCATGATTGGCGGTGAGCCTGACGACGCCACATTACCAGAGATTTCAAACAAGCTAACTGCGCACTGCCCGCCCGGTTAAAAAAAGAAAAGAAAAAAAGTATTACAATTTTTTTTCCGTGGTAGTTAGAATTCTCTTCTGCGAATACATACCGCGCTAGACAAATTGCGCTTAACAATAAACTACGTTAGGCAAGGCTAAACTTTATTAAGGAGGTAAGAAGAGGAGAGCGAAGAGAAGTCTTTTTTTTGCCCTTTGTTTACATACCCTTATTGTGGCGCGATCTAGCAACTCAGTAGCGATACACCTCCCAGATCTGTAGTGCGGGGGTAGCTTGCACTAGGCATACTGTATGCCTACGTCACCGTATGCACCTGTGTGCATTGCCTTAGTGGACACAGCCCTTGCCTGAAGAAGCTATCGGTGATGCCTGAGTGCTCAGTGTACAGTAGTACTGCATTTCAAGACTTCAGTAGGTTCATATTAGCTATGTTTTGGTGAGTAGAAGTAATACAATATGTGCTGTTTTGGCATGTCTTAGTGAATTCTTATTGTGTGTGGGGGGCTAGAGGTAACCATCGGATAATTCTAAATTTCGGCTAATTTGACCCAGATCTTCCCCCAATTAGTTCAAATTAGAGAGGGTTTACTGTATAACAAATTTCAGCTTTAACGAACTTTTTCTGCCAGTCCGATATATTTACCGGGATTTACCGAAAAAGTTTGGTAAATGTGGGGTTTGGTACGGTGGTGGGCTGGCCGAACATGTACACGCAGGTCGGTCGGTGGCCGTGAAAACAAAGCTGACTGGGCGGAATGCGGCTGTGCACCGATCTGTCTAGCTTTGTCTGCCCGATTGTAAACACCTCTAACGTCCTTCCGTGCCTCACCACGTATTGTTTTAAAATCCCTGTATGAATCCTGTATGTGTGATGACTGCATGTACGTAAGTATACAAACTTTCTTCTAATGTAAAAAACAAAGTTCATTATACACGGAAATGGTTGGAAATAGCGAATTTTCACCTAGTATATTGAAAAAAGTTTGTTATATGCGAAAAGTTCGGATTCCTCGGATATAACAGACTTTCAGATATAACGTCACCCCCTTCCCCCCAATTGGTTCGTTAAAGTGAGGGTTTACTGTATTGATAATAATTACAATTACTATTGCTGCAAATTATTATTGCTGTTAATAACATTATAAATTTTATATCATTATCAATGGTATTAATATAATTTTGAATTATCATTATTAATATTGTTATTATCATCATTATTGTAATTATTACAAAGAATCTTTTGTATCCTATGAATACCCAATGTGTGTTATTCACCCATGGTCTTGTCCATGCGAGTCAGACTCACGATCACCAGTTTCACCCTCCCTGTGCAAGCTTGGAGCTCATTATTACTGATCTTTGGGTAATGCTGGGACCTCACACACCACACACCCCCATCCCCTTGCTCAAAGGGGACAGTAACCGCCCAAATTTGTCAGTGAAAAATCCCCAGGAGCAGTGAGGATTCGAACGGGCCACAGAATGGCAGTCCTGCGCCTATCAACCTGACCATCGCGCGGTGTCAGTGTGGCAAGAGTGGTGTGGGTGTAGCAAGTGTTTGTGTCTTTACCTAGTTGTATTTACCTAGTTGTGTTTTACAGGGCCTGAGCTACACTCGTGTGGTCTTCCGTCTCCGTATCTACATTCATCCAGTCTTTCTTTCAATTGGTGTACATTATGTGCCGATATCACCTCCTCAATTAGTCCATTCCAAACTTCTACATTTCTGTGAGGGAAGCTCTACTTCTTTATTTTGTTCAGGCATCTCCCTTTTCCTAGTTTTTTTTTGTATGTCCTCTTGTATATCGACGACGACGACGTTGTGTGTGTGTAGGAGGTATGGGATCTGTTTAGGGCTGAGGGAGGCTCTGATGGGGGTATGAGGGAGAAGAGCGGGGATGTACTGAGCTAATATTTGCAGATAGGGAAAGAGATATGAGAAAGTGTTAGACCTGCCCCACTCCAAGCTTATGAAAATATATTGGTGTGACTATACACATGCTATATTTATCTTTTCCTTACCTCTTTCACTTAATTCCCCTATAAATTCCACATAATAGTGCTGTAATGCGAGAAAAGTACCCGACGACTGCTGACCGAGCGGATATATCAGTTTGGTCTAGTTGTTACCGTCACCGACTGTGGTTTCGTTGGCAGGGTGACGTCTATACCGTGTGGGTTCGAATCCTGCCAAGATCAATTTATATAATAATGGGAAATAAGATTTATTTTCCAAATTGTGATTGTTACCCTGTCAGGGCGTCTGTGAAAAGATTCTCCTGATGGGATTCATAAGGGATAATAGAGTGTAGTGCAGCACTCTGTCAGTACTCAGGTATGCCCACATTACATTAGTTCCCTGTCCCAGCCCCCATGAACAGTCAGCCCACTTTCTAGTCATGAGGGCTGCAGCTCCCCCTTCAGAATAACATCACAACAAGAGAAGAGTAGAAGACTGAAAGTGAAAGTGGTCAAGTGGCCGTCACGGCACACAAACATTACGGGTGGTACAGTGCAAAGCCTTTTGTCAAGCCCATCACCACTGGCTCCACTCTACACATCTCAGGCCTGTTTGTGTGATGAAGTATTAGTTAAAACCATGAATAACACTGTGACGTTGTCATATATTTGCTGTTGCCACCAATTGTGCATTAATGCAGCATTTGAACTTCCAAACTGGCACTAAATGAGACCATGGATTGATTGGGTGTCACAAAGAGTGATTGGCTGCAGGGTGAAAAAAACTTATGGCTAGCGAAATAATTGTATAGCCATGCAGTGCGAAAATGCCATGTGAGGGCCATATGATATCAAAATTTGAAATAATTTCTTGTATGGATATTTGCTAGCCATTACGACCTATCCATAATTCCGACTAAACAAATTCCGACTTATGGGGTTTTTACTGTATAATGCCATGCCATTTCCATGGCAAAATGGCTTTTGTCTGTACATGTTTTTCTCATGACTCATTTTTTGGATAGGCCAGGTACTGTTATTGGTGATAGGACTTTCACAGTGAATATTTTCTTAGATTGATTTATGTATGATGGGCCAATGTGGAGGCAGTCTTGGTATAAGACAAGCTGATGTGGCAATCTTTGGTTAACAGCTGAAGGCACAGAGTAGAGAGAAAGATAGTGGATGTGTACATACAGCTAAGCCCCTTTTCCCCCTTCTATATTGTCTTTACATCTTTTTTTCGCTTTCTCTTTTTACACACCTAATAATGATTTCTTCTGTTATATCCATAGACCGGAATGCCAACCTTAAAAGTACTCCATCTGTCGGACACACACTTTGATCCAGAATACAAGGAAGGTTCTAATGCTGACTGCAATGAACCACTATGCTGTCGTGCCACCTCTGGTCCTGTAAAATCCCCAGATCATCGTGCTGGCTTCTGGGGGGATTACCGTAAATGTGACACTCCCTCAAGGACCATTCATAGTATGCTGCAACACATTGCTCAATTGCACCCTGTAAGTATCCAACGTTATTTTTACACGTTACCTGAATATTAGAGCACCAGAGTCTTGAGCAGAGGTTTTCCTCTTTCTGTATTGGTACACTCATGACCTGAATGGCCCTTTCTAAAATGTCAAGCAAATAGGACAGTATAAATAGTTATTTCTGCACATTTGTGTTTATTAATGATTCTGATGTGCTGTAATTGGATCATTTAATCAATGGTGCTGAGCATTAGGTTATTCATTTATTGGAACTAGCCAAACATTATTTTTCTTGAATGACTTATTACAAAACCAGTCTGCATATTTGACCAATCATCCCAAACATATTACCGTAGATAACAGTGAAGTCGCCAGTTCTACGTTTCTTTGTTATTTACAGACGTGTGGTGGCGTTAATACTTACATTTGTACATCCATGATTTCAGGAAAGTTAGAAGGGGCTATCTGGAGAGTCTGTCATTTTGTGTCTTCATCTGTGTCATATTATGGCTATAAATGAACAAATTACCAAAATATGAACCCGAGTGGTGACCTACACTAAGATTGCCAGCTAGTGTTTATGTTTTTAGTGTCTTCCCGCCGTCGTCGTCACCCCAAAAAAAACCGGGTAGTGAGATTTGAAACCATATATACTTGCAGATATAAAGCATAAAACAGCACTGAAACAGGGTAGATTATACAGTCATGATATATACCACTGTGTATCATCTTCAGTGGCACATAAAAATCAGTAGTGATGCTATAATTCGCAATATATGATGCCTGGCGACATTAGTGCAGATGGGGACTACACTACCCTTTTTGGTGTGTATGTATGTGTGCTATAGCGCGTTAGCAGTACATCCAGGGTGGGAATGGTAGGCCCTGGAGGTTAACTTGAGGGCTGTGTACCTACCGTATTTTACAGCTTATAAGACTCACTTTTTCCTCCAAAAAATATCCTGAAAATGCCCCAAGCCCCTGTCCACCCAGCAGTGAATGGGTATTGGGTGTTAGCCTAGGGTTTGTGACCCGCCTCCCGGGGTGGTGGCTTCGGCCAACACTACGTAGAGAAGAGGAGGGAGGAGAGGAGCTTGAGATTGAGCTTGAGTTGGGAGTCACCCAGCGGATGCTGTTTTGGTCTGAGTGAGTGAGCTTGACACATATCTTGTCAGCTGATGGTTGTGTGACAATGTTATATGGCAATAACACTTGTCACAATGCCTTCCTCTCTTCTCTCCTGTCTCCTCCAGTACCTCCAGAAACCACAGTACTACACACGTCATGATTAATCACTTATAAAGGAGGATTTTGTGGTAAATAAGTAAGGAACGGCGGGGGTGTACGGTAAGGTGCTACTTATTTCGAGGTGTTACCTATCTTATGCGACACCGGCTGCTCCTGTAGAGAAAAACACAAACAAATAAAGCAAAACTACATACAAGCTATACTAAGCCTATTATAATACTATACTAAGCAGGAAGGCAGGAAGACGTGTCCCGTACATCTCTTATGGGAGGCGGTAGCAGAGTGGTTAGCGTCAAGATATATGTCAAGCTCGACCACGAGCTTGACAGACGACCTACAAAGTGATACTAAGCAGAAAAGGTCACAAGAAGAAGAAGAAGTCTCCGAGTGGCGTTCTCGGTGATCCGAGTTTGATCCTTGATGAGGGCTGTAAAATCCATTTAAAATCTTTCTCTGCACCGTTGAGTGGCCTAAGAACACCTACATGCTGCCCATTAACTCTACCTTGGATTGCGAGTGCATCGGAGAACACAAGGGGCGGCATGAGCCTCTAATCACAGGCGTCACTATAGAAATTCTGTCTGCGCCACCACGGACAAGGGCCAACCATCACAGCCCTCAAGTTAACCTCCAGGGCCTACCATCCCACTCCTGGAGGTCACTGCCTAACGGCGCTGTAGGCACACACACACACAAACAAAAAAAAAAAAAAAAAAAAAAAAAAACGTGAAACTCGGGGATATAATGATGGGATGGTAAGAATTTAGGACTCAGCGCGAAACTCGAGGATCGCGAAACTCGCATAGCGTGAAACTCGGGAGGGTAGTGTATAGTGTTATCTACGGTAATTAGCGAGTTCATCCCGAAAATGTTCAAAATCTTAAAATTGCAAAAATAATTTGAAAAATGGAACGAAACATAGTTTAAATATGGCGCACAGTTGTATATGCAGTTGTAGACCATGGCAATGGTAGGGGGCGCAGTGATCACATAAAGTTGGCAGTCTTTCTCTGTCTCGTCTCAGTCACGCTCGCTCTCTCAGCACGGGAACACAGTGCACGGCTTCAGTTCATCATCTTCATAATCATCATACAGGTACAGTAACTTCTTTAGTGTACAGTACTACTATAAATACATACTGTATTCATTGTCTAAGCCAGTAAATAAGGTTCATAGGCTGTAGAAGCGTCATTTTAAGGCCCGTCCACACTAGGCATTACGATGCGCATTATAAGGCTGGAACTTAATTTTCGTGTTGAGTGATCTGGAGAGTGGTGCTGGTGGCAAATCTAGCGCTGGGCATTTCTGCAACTTAATGCGCGCATCAGTATCCGTCGAGCTGTCGTTGAAGGAATACCTGCACCGCCTGCCGTTCTTGCACCATGTCCTTTTCTTTTTCTTGTGGTTTATCTCTTTTTTTTACACAGCACAAAGCAACCACACTCCACAACAGTTTCCTGTACAGTGGCATCCATACCGTCTGGCTCTCTCTGGTACAAGTCAGCCAATGTATGATTCAGTAAACTCCCGCATCATGTGCTGCGGGAAGTAATGCGCACATCGCGCCAAGGTGTAGTGTGGACACACACGTAATCCGCATCACTTCCGCAGCACATAATGCCTAGTGTGGATGTAGCTTTAGGAAGGCGTCAAGAATTGCCGAAATTCATGAATTAGCGAGGGGGGTTGGAACGTATCCCTCACTAATTTTGAGGATTTACTGTAACCATGTCGTCCAGGAAAGCAAAATCTGAATCTCCTAGTAATTCCGAGAAAACAGTTGTTACCCTTTTCTAGTCTTGTTATTTACAGGTAACGGGATCACTCATGTAAGATACAGGTCAATGACGTGTAGGGGTGATTGCCAGTGATGCCCTCCTGATAGGCAAGTAACTTGGTTTGCTACCCAGAGGTAGACATCAATGTGGTAGTAATTGCAAGTGGTCGAGCAGTTTAAGTAAGGCTTGCTGATTTAAGTAACGTATAAGTAGTGTAAGTAATTACCAAGGAATCGAGTAAGATAATATACTATTTATAAATATATATTGTATTATATATATGTACACTATAAGGTTATAGGCGTTTTTTGCGGGGATCCTGATTGCAACCGAAAAATTTTCGGTTGCTCAAATTTCGATCCCTGTTCAACCATCCAGGGAAGATGATTGGCCCGACCCGCAATAATTTGTTGTTGTTGTTGTGACCGTTTGCAACCGAAAATTTTCTGATTGCAACCAAAAATCCCCCGCAGAAAACGCCTTATGTTACAATACAAAGTCACGGGTTCTTTACAAATGGCCAAGGAAGCTTGAGTCTTAATAGACAGGCCAGAACAATTAATATCGTGACAAGTACTCGCACATTCAGGTGTGTGAATAACCACACTGACTCACATGGAGTCCTTCTAGGAGAGCTTGTGTCGCGTCTCCGGTGGCTTCTCTTCTGCCCCCCTTCCGGCCCCTCGGCGAGTTATATAGGAAGGTTTCTTTCTTGAACAGTTGTTTATACAGGAACTGCTGAGTGCGTGGAATGAGAAGGTCTGCTCGCTGTTCACACGACGATGACGCAAACACCTCCGACATGATCATATGCTGATAATATATATGTTTCATCATACACATTCATATAATATATCCAGTGCCATAACACAGTGTTGATCAGATATTGAAATGCTAGTGGTGCACCTGCTATTTCAAATGGGAGTGTTTTGAAAGCGTAATGGCCTGAAGGAGTACTGAACGCTCCTAGTAATTCCAAGAAAACAGCGTTGATCAGATATTGAAATGCTAGTGGTGCACCTGCTATTTCAAATGGGAGTGTTTTGAAAGCGTAATGGCCTGAAGGAGTACTGAACGCTCCTAGTAATTCCAAGAAAACAGCGTTGATCAGATAGTGAAATGGTAGTGGTGCACCTGCTATTTCAAATGGTAGCTTTTTTGAAATGTAATGTCCTGGAGGAGTACTGAACGCTGTAAGGTCCTTAGATACTTCATCTAATGGGACCTGCCAGTATCCACTGACAAGGTTCAGTGTGGAGAACACTTTCTTTCCCTATTGACATCAGAATATCCTGTAATACAGGTAAGGGATACCTGGTTATTTGACAAACTTCATTTAGGCGCCGATAATCTACTACCGGTCGCCAGTCGCCTGTTTTCTTAGGAATTAAAAATAATGAAAAATTCCATGGGCTGATGGATGGCTCAATAACATCATCCTCTAACATTTTCTTAACCATGCCATCAAGTATAGACCATTGTGAGTGGGGTAACCTATATGCAGGAATGTAGATAGGTTGTATGTTAAGTAGCAAAGTAATGTGATGAGTAATAAGGTTTGTAGTGCCCAAAGAATCACCTTGTATGGCAATTGTGTCATGATTTGCAGTTAGTACATGCAATAGTGCTTGCTTTGATTCCGAAAAATCCATTTCCTCTAAGGAAGGATGGAGTGCATCCTGAACACACTGTGCATGATCAGTGGTAGGGTCTCCATTTGACAAAATGGGAACTACTGGCAGAGTCGCAATCAAACCTACGTACGCTAGTGTGACTACGAAATCTGCTAAGTACGTTCCTGTGTGTAGCTTTTGGGTGCAAGGTGACTTATTTTGTATGTACATTTTAGCAATGCCCTTTTTGTTAACACTGCACAATGCTGATTCCATGAAAAGAGTTTTCACACGTACTTATTCACTCAAACAAATAGCTTCGCACTCTTCATTCACATCTGCAAGTTTCAGACACTAAAAAAGATTCGCGACCGTTTAGCGAGACGTCTCCCTCTAGACAGCCACGATGCGTCTCAGAATATTGCGAAGTACAAAGAACAGCAGGGGTAGAACAGGAATCAACCTCAGTGTTATTCAGTGAATCTATTTCACTGAGAGCTGGAACCTCTGATGGTCGCTCGGGCACACTGTTTATTGCATCAATGTCAATTTCAGGAGCTTGCCCTGTTGCAGTACTAAATGTAAGCATCGGTGATGGATTTTTGATTTCAGGTATAAATGTTCCATAATACCTCATCCCTTGTAGGTGTGGACAAACTTCAATGCATTCTTCCCTCATTGTCGATATACCTATCAGGAGGTCAGCAGGGAATGATAATCCTTGTGATACATGGAAACAGATAGGCTTTGCAGGCACGAACTCCTCAAATTTTAAGTTAAGCCATACTTTACCAATGACAAGGAATTTCTTGCTATCTAAACCTGTCAGTCTGATTGAGTGAGGTCCCAAGAAGAGGACAGATTTCGTTTGTATACGTAATGCATTCAACATATCCATGTCCATGATATTTGCTCCTGCACCTGTGTCCATGGAAGCAGTTAATTGCTTGTCCTTGTGCATGACTGGTACTGTTAGTACCTTATATTAATGCGAAGTTTCTATAAGTACCTCTGCTAAATCATCATAATTTGCCGTAATGTTACTTTGAAGTTACCCTGTAAAAGCTTGCATAGTAAAAGGCTCTGTAATAGTTGGTTTTACTTTGTCTGGCACGGGTAAAGGGAATGTTTGATTTGCCATGCTAATTTCTGGTGAAGCCTGCCTTATTTTCTCATTGTATGTGTCTGTATGAGGCACTCGTGTTACGAAGGTGCGTTCTGCATTGCGCTCAAACCTTCCCCCGAATGGTGTGAAGGCTGCTGTTGCTGCTGCTGCATCGTAAGATGATGATAATGATCCCATTAATTGATCACTTTCCATGTTATATCCCAACTGTAGACAGCATGTAATGCAGAGATTTGGCTGACTATCACACTCACTGTAGAAGGTTGATACTCTCCTAGCTTTGTTTGATGCCACTTTGTGTCCTTCTACAAGTATAAGTACAGAGGTTATAAAATACACAGCCTTTGGGGTGTTTATATGATACACCCGTGTTTGACATTGCAGAGCAAGAGGAAATTATCACGGGGTTGTGAAACTGTAGACAAATACACTGATGTGACCTCGGTCCTTTTGTCCATTGATATGCGATGGGCGAAAAAAATATTAGATATATGTGATTTGGTATATATTTGCACCATGGATTTTAGCCCTTTACCCAATAGACCACCATATGAAAGTGATATTCAGTAGTTCCTTGTAAGACATGGTTAATGTACCGTAGATAACACTTAAAGTCGCCAGGACAATGTTTCTTTTCGCTTTACAGACGTGTGGTGGCGTTAATACTTACATTTCTACATCCATGATTTCAGGAAAGTTAGAAGGGGCTATCTGGAGAGTCTGTGTCATTTTGTGTCTTCATCTGTGTCATAGTATGGCTATAAATAAACATATTACAAAAAATAAAACCGAGTGGTGACGTTGATAACGGGCTACATTAAAGTCGCCATCTACTGTTTATGTTAAGAGTGTCCTCCCGTCGTCGTCGTCGCCCGAAAAAAAAACGAGTAAGGAAATTTGAAACCGTATATACTTGCAGATACAAAGCATAAAATAACAGTGAAACAGGGTAGATTATACAGTCATGATATAAACTACTGTGTGGCACTGTGGCACTGTGTCTTCAGTGGCACATAACAATCAGTAGTGATGCTATAATTCGTAATATTTGGTGGCTGGCGACATTATTGCAGCTGGCGACTATAGCTACTGTTATCTACGGTAGCAGGTCTGTCTACTGCATTTGTCTGTGCACCATTGAAACTCTTTATATAGATGTTAATGTGACAGGCCTGTGCCAAGCAAGTCCTAAACCACCTCCTATTTACCGCTGAATTCCTGAAGTTGTCCGTGAGTCAGGTCCGTGAGGAACACCAAGAGTTAGGTCCGACTGAGGGCTGTTATATACTGACCATCATTGGGACAAGCATGGGAACTCTGGAAAGTATCAAGGCCGATGTAATTTTACTTTGAATGTCACAGTATCGCTTCCTAGCCTATTACAGGAAAATACCTTTTATCCGGATATATCCGGACTTCCGGGTAGCCGGTTAATGGAAAAGTCCGGTTAATGGGTAAGTATACTTAGGAAAGATGCATTTACTAAAAATAAACATAATATTCTATGATTGTTTCTGTTACCTTATTAGTAGATCATTGTAGAACTAATTCACCATAAATAGACATCCCCAGCCCAACATAGCACTCCTGTTCTTGTTGACTATGCACGTATAAATGACACTCCCGTAATGTAGTACCGTAAATTATAAACTAAAGAAACTCAACTGTGTATATGCAAAGACTTTTAACACAAAATTATATACCAAAGGAACACTTTTTTTTCTTCTATTTTATTTGTTTATTGTACTTACTGTATTTTAGGGCTAGGCAGTCTGGTCAGAAAACTCCAGGTCCGGGTCGTCTGGGTTGTCTGACAGTGGTGATAGTGGCTCATCAGGCACTGAGTCTTGGACAGATGATGGTCCAGGCACAGCAGGATCGGCTGTAGTTGATGGCCCCGGCACAGATACTGGCGCTTGTCTTTGTTTCATTGCGCGGGCGAACATTGTTTTGACATCGGCCTGCTTGAGTGCTTTGCGACGTTCATGTAAAGTCTTGTTTTGTAACATTATAAGTTGCATGACTTCTTGGAGAGATATGAATTGGTGACGTTGTGCAAAGTTGATGTAATTTTGTAAGCCGTTAAGTGCTGATTCCCATGACACTTTAACGGTTTCATCTTCCTCCTCACTTTCGCTCCCAGACGTTACCTGCTCATTTTCATTTTTTACGGCTGCAATTATTTGGTCGTCATCCATACTCATTGTCACAGAAATATCTTCATCAACTGCAAGCCACTCATCTAGTATATTTTCATCCATTCCTGCCATGTCGATGTGAGAGTCCTTGGAAGCCATCAGCTCACGGATTTGATCATATACTTTGTCTCAGTAACTGTCGGGAATCCTTCGAATTTGGGTTCGTCCGATTTCTCACCAACGTCCATGACTTGGGGCCATAATTTGCCCCATAATTCAAAATACCACTCCGGTCGTCGGGTAGCACTGACCTTGCCCACGGACTGATAAACACTGAATTATCATGGCGCATTATGGCGGGAATAAACAGGTGGCGATAGGTGGCGCTCACGTCTACGGCGGCAAAATTAAAAGTTAAATATTTCGTTACTTTTTTATTTTTTAATACTATTTACTTACCTGCCACAAATTCCGGTTATTGGGTTATTCCGGTTGTTGGGTATCCGGATAAAAGGTATTTTCCTGTACTTGACTACAGTGTTGGGCTGCGGCAGTAGAAATAGTGTGCGTTGGTGGACAGCTGCAGTGGTGGTGGTGTTGGTGTGTGGTAGTGATCAAGGTTGTGTTGATAGTGTGGAAATTTTGTCACATACATATATTTAATTTGAGTTCTTACCTTCAGAAAACCCATGTCTATCTCATCCCGACAAAATACCCCAGCTAGAACTAACTAAGATACTTATCGGTGGATAGGAGGGTTGAATTGGGTTGAAAGCTTATCAATACTGCCTGCTACGGCGGTCGGAGTGGCCAGGCCGTGTTCAGGCCGGAGTGGTGAAGGGCGGAGCTGAGTGTTTCGGTGTGAGGCATCAGGCTGGTTTATCAAACCAACAGACGCGGCGGATATAATCACTGTTGATTTTAAACACATCCTATGATTTTACACCTATATAATTATATATATATTATATATATATATATATATATATATATATATATATATATATATTATATATATATATATATATACAAAAGTTTATATACAACTTCTCGATATAATCTGAGAAGATAAGCAAGAGATGTTACTCGCGCGAGGGTCTGGAAGTGTACTGACTCTAAGCGGGCGGCGATCGGCCGCCATAAAATCTTAGCTACGTGTCCACATTGTATAGGAGCAAATATTATGATGACGGACAATGACCGGTCGTTGTAATTAATGTAATCATATAAGGTGCAAATGGTTAATACCACTGGGAATGTTCTCTTATCATAGCCCAATACTTATCATTTACTTAAGTTACTACTTTTTACCCATTACCATTATAATTATATATATACACATTCCTATGCTCCCCCTATGATGAGCGAACAATACCTCCCTCACAAGGGGGTGGGGGAACAAAACCACCACTACTAATCATTGAGAGGGTGATTGGTGGATAATTTCCACAAGATAGTAATGGGACAATTTTTTTTAGTGATGGGAGGTAAGCATAGCGGCGATGAGTGATATTATGGTGATGGTGTGTGGATGCAGGCATGATGAGTTGGCACTCAATTTTGAGACCCTGAGCTTACCCTTGGCGCCAACCAATTTGAAATGTTTCCCTATTCAATAGAGACATTATCTTTTCTTGGTCTAACTGATAAGTCATTATGTTTCAGGATATTGACTACATCATCTGGACTGGAGATTTGCCACCACATGATATCTGGAATCAAACAAAAGAGAGCAACTTGAATATTCTTAGAGCTACTATTAACCAGCTGATTATCTACTTCCCTGAAACTCCAATATTTCCAGCCCTAGGCAACCATGAATCAGCACCAGTCAACAGGTATGATTTATTTCTACTTACATTGCGGAAGTCTCCTGCATTGGCATCATCACAGTTCTGAAATATTTCCTTGAATGAATGGAATGCAATTATATTTTTGTTTTCTCATGTCTCAAGTAAAAACTATGATCCTTATCAACTCCTTCATTGCAACTAATTTTTTTGAAATTTCCAGCTTATCGATCATATTTGTAGACCTCTACTTTAACCCGTAGTTTCCAAAATATAACCAATGTCATGTACCACCCAGGTTTTGGGTGTAGCGATGTGGCTACCCCACCTAACCCAACTCTATTGTGGTTTAGGGCTCTAGGCCACTGTATGGTGCAATCAGCCGGTGTGGTTAACCCTATAGCCCCGATACACAGGGCATAGAATGCGTGTCTCCGTATTTTCTGGGTGTCGTAGAAGGCGGTTTATGGGGAGCGCATCTACGTTTAATTTTGGCTTAATATTTTTTTAATGTGCAAAATTCAGTTTGCTCATGGTATTATTGGCAAGTGCTGAAAGTTTCATGTGGGAAATTTTAGAGAAAAATACATTGGATCCCCGAATATTGCGAAGTACAGTAGTCCATGGGTAGAATTGGTACCAAAAAAGGAATTTTTTTTTTAGCTACTGGTGCTTACTCAAAGTATTGACAAAAATGCATAATGGCCTTTGCAATCTGGTAGCTTAAACCTGCTGGTATGGATGTTTTGTCAAAATGGCTGCAATGTGGATATTAAATCTCCATAACTCAGTAACTAATAATGATAGACATTATCTTGGAGTCTGCATGTATGTTTTTAGGTCAACAAATAATACTTCAATGAACAAATTGTTTTCATCTTTGAATTTTCAGCTGACAATACCTATGTGACACATTATTTAGGCTCAAACAAAATATGTCTTGCTTATGACAAGCAAAACTATGCCAGATGTTTGTCAGTATCAATCAATCAATCATTGGGGGCATACGGCGGGGGGCGCGTCGCCACGCCCACCCTACGACGCCACTCCCGGGGGTCACCACGCGCGAGTTCCCATGCAGGCTCCTTTCCCATACCAAGCAGCTCTCGACAATAAACATCAACTTGCCCCAGCCACGAGCCTTGTGGGCGTCCCCTTGGCCTCCTCCACGCCGAATTGTCTCTTACAGATACAACCCGATGGGAAGGATCGGTTTCAGGGTAGCGTGCCACATGCCCATATAGCCGAAGTTGGCGCTGACGGACTATGCAGGTAATAGGCCTCGATTCAGTCTCACGGTGCAATCGCTGATTTGACTCGTAATCATCCCAGCGATACCCCATGATTCTGCGAAGACACTTATTACCAAAGGCATTGATTCATCTCTTCAAGTCACTATTTAGTGTCCATGTCTCACAACCATAGAGTAAGACAGGGATCACAAGCGACTTGAAGATCCGGATCTTTGTCCTCCTGCACAGGTACCGACAACGCCAAATACTCCCGCTGAACGAGTCCATAACACCGTGGGCTATGCCAATCCGCCGTAAGGCTTCTTGACGTGACCCGCCGTCATTATGGACTGCGCTACCAAGGTATGTAAAACTTTCCAAGATCTCAATGTTCTCGCCACACACATGAACAGACTGTACTGCTTCATCTAGTAAGTCTCCAAACACCTGGACCTTGGTCTTAAGCCAGGAGACCTCAAGTCCCAAAGGCTTTGCCTCCTCGTGCAGCGCCTCGAGAGCCATCACCAGGACCTCCAGCGACTCAGCAAAGATTACTGCATCATCGGCAAAAACAAGATCAGTGATCTTGGTGTTGCCGACGGATGCTCCACAATCACTGATCTACAACCTTGTCCAATACCCAGTCCATACAAGCGTTGAAAAGTGATGGGGCAAGGACGCACCCTTGCCTCACTCCTGTATTCACAGGAAAGAAGCTGGATACACCTGCCCCACACTTCACAGCTAAATCTAGCTTTCCGGTAAATCGAGTTCCATTAAATTGAGCTTCTGCTGCATATAATTATTTCTATCTTTTCCTTATGAACCGTGAGAAGGTAGGACAGCTCAGCTTTTAGGTAGCTCGAGCAAGTAGACCATAGAATGCTTGTATATATGTCAGTGGCGTCAGCCTTTCAAAATTGATGACATCACCTGGAGACGAGTGACTTACTTCCTGGACGAGAGTGAACGAGACGGAAGGAAGCATCAAAACTTATTGGTAGACTGGTTGATTGAGACACAACCCCTCACCGGCTCCCAACACACTCACCGGCTGCTCAACAGTACTTGGCTGTACTACTTCAGTGTCACAAGGAACTTATAATAAACTGTTCATGCTTGTACATTACCTTTTAACTCATCCCCAGAAACTACAGTAAGCCATCGCCATCCCCAGAAACTACAGTAAGCCATCGCTATAACGGATGGTTTGGAGGGAGATGTCATCCGATAATCCGTTATATCCAAGCAGTCCCCCCCATGAACTCTAGATTTCAAGCACAAACCTAAGTTATCTCTATGAGGTATTATATGGAAAAATCAATGGCTTATGTAGTTGTACCTGTATAAACAATGCTGTTAGAAGTTGTACATACAATTACAATACAGTACATATATAAGAATAAAGCATATTGTGGTACTCATACAGCATGCTTACCAAGCCAGGAGGAGATGCTGTAGTCACCGTGCTAAGCAGCACTCCCGTTATCGCTTTGTTTATGATGCCGTGATACTGCCTAAACTTCCTCAGTCAGCCAGCACTGCACCTAAAGTTTCATGCCCCAGGTGAATAGCAAGCCTTTTTGCAGCATGCTGAATATCAACTCCACGCACAGGAACACCCTCAGCTCTATCCTGAGTATACCACTTATATACGGTTTAGTTGAGATTTTCGAGGGAGAAACATATTTTCGCTTACGAAAAACATCTTATCTTTTCTTACTGCTCTCCAGTCCTTTCATGGCTTCTTTGATCTTATCCTTAGCCTTGATAAGATCATGAATAGTGCTTCTCTTGATTTCATATTTCTCCATCAGTTGGCCCTTGCATGACCCCTGCTCAAATTGTTGAATAATCTTCCACTTTTCACTAATGGAGAGAGTCATCCTCTTTCCTTTGCCTGAACTAGAAGGGGTAACTGAATTTGAAGCCATTCTTGATTGTAGGCAGGTAGGTTGGTCACACGTGGAATGAGAGGTAATGCGATTGAGAGCTACGGCGAGGGAAAACCACTGAGTATAAGCGCTGAATTCAAACTGAGAGAAAGGGTGAGGCGGGAAGGGGTGAAGCGGGCCGGGCGGGCGGGCAAACATGATCCAGCCTGCACGCTCGCACATGACGGCTAGCCGGCCGGTAGCCGACCGGATTTCTCCCGAAAATAATAGGTTAAATCCATTACAGTACCCTCCCGAGTTTCACGCTATCCGAGTTTCGCGAACACTGATGGGCAATGTACTGATGGAGAGGCAAGAAATGAACATGCTGATAAATGTGCATGTACAAAGGGGAGCAGCTGAGGGATCTCTAACCATTACCTGGTAGTTACAAAAGTGGATATAGGGTATAGTTATGCTAGGAGAAGACTCACATGAAGTAGGAAAGAAGTATTGAGGATGAGTGAACGAAAAAGAGAAGAATGTCGGAAGATATATGAGAGGATAAGGGATAAGCGGGACAAAACAGGATGAAGAAAGGTAGCATGTATAACACATATACACATAAATACATCTCCCACTGTGAAGAGAAAGATGAAAGAGGAATGGACAGCATTTGGGGAAGGTATGACCCGGTATGCAAAAGAGGTGTGTGGTTTCAGGAAGTTGGCAGTAGGGGGCAGAGTAGTAAGGGCAGACAATGGTAGAATAAAGAGGTGAAGCAGGGGGTCAAGGGGAAAAGAAGAGACATATAACCGGTATTTGCATAGTAGGGAGGATCAAGGTGGAAAGAGTACATAAGTCATTTTAAAAAGTGAAAGAGAAAGTTTGGGAAGAAAAGAGTAGGGCTGATGAGGGTGGAGGTTGGGTTTGTGCCTTTGGGTTTTTATGGTTTATTTAATTCATTTATTTTTTCTTTGCTTTATTTGATAGATTGGGGATAATTGACACTTGTTTCACTTATTGTTGTGCTGACCAGCTGGTGAAAATAAAGTTGTTGACATTCAGCGGCCATACTGCTTACATCTCCTGCTTGTGGCTGCCTGTACTCGAGCCGCTTTTCAGTACCTGCTCTTTGCCTGGTCGTCCCCTGCTGAGTGCTGTTCCTGGGGCGATCAGTGGATGAAGAAAATATCTCAAAACATTAGGCGAATAAGGACCCCTTTTGGAAAGAAGTAAATAATGTGAGAAGTTTAAGGTAGCAAACATCAGAGGTGATAATGGTTTCAAATGGAGAGGTGCTGAAAGATTGGGATGCTGTAAAAATAAGGGAGGGAGAGTATCATACACTGATAGCTGCTAAAGCAGTGCCTGGTAAATTTACAGTGGTAGGAATAAGTTGAGTTATTGATTTTTTCTTCTTCTAATGTTTTACTGTCTACAACGGGAGTAGAAAGCCTATTCCAAATGTTCACGATGTGAGTAAAGAATAAGTGTTGAGCTCATTTGACTTTTAACTGTTAACCAACCATGTTATCCAGTTTTCCTGGTGATATTTGATCAGTTAAAAGTTTGATCAGTCAGCTTTGAAGTATAGACCATATACCAAATTTAAGACTTCTCTTGAGATATTTCAGCCTTATAATGTGTTGTGTGCGAAGACAATTCATTAGAATTGGCCTCCAAATCTATAATCATGTGTTTTGAAAATATTTATGTATTTAAGCTTTATTTGATTCTAGATTTTATCCATCATTGAGTGTTATTGTGTATTTTGCAACAGTTTTCCTCCACCATTTGTTTTGGATGACTATGGAGTGGGATGGCTTTATGAAGAGCTGGCATACCAATGGCTGCGTTGGTTACCTGAATCATCATCACCAACCATACGAAAAGGTGCTTTCTACTCGGTGCTGGTGCATCCTGGCTTCAGAATCATCTCTCTCAACATGAACTACTGCAATAACAAAAACTGGTGTGTAATCTTGTGCCTAATTTAATCTCAGCAAGTTAACTAGATGAAACTATACTTTCAGGATTGAACAGACTAATAAATAGTACATTAAGAAACCATAGGGGTTCTTTATGTAATTAATTACATAAAAAATATATTTGTCAATTCTTAGTTGTGAAGTAAGATAGTAAGTAAATAAATATTTATTACTATTGATGAATATGTACATAGTATATAAGTGAAATTACAATACAAAATATATTAACATTCATCTGTCGAGCTTAAGCTCTTTGACAGACCTATCAGTTTAACGAGATTGCTTCCGTTTCCTATGAATCAATTACATATCAATACAAAACAATTGATGTTTATAAATAATGATATTTCAATATCCTGGTGCCAATCCTGGTACCACGGAGAGTGTACAAGATTGAGCAATGAAGCATTTGATAACATAGCACAGACAAAAATCCAGTTTTTTGCGATCCTTGCCAGGAAAATGTGGTAGCGTCTATGAATAAAGGGAAGCAAAGGCCAGCAAACCTTGGACTTAAGGACGGAGTGA
>JACEEZ010013560.1:853399-903399 GCA_016584305.1 Chionoecetes opilio | reverse complement strand
CAGGCCACATAGCGCCGGAACATTTGAATAGTGGTTTCGGCACATTGGTCTTTGACTATTTTGATATTTATAGCCCTGATTGAGGTACATGTGAATACGCAGACATATACTTGATCCGGGGGAGAGTTATCTCCTGATGTTATAGTATCCCCAGTATAGGCATCACCATTGACCTCAAATGGTTTTAGGATCTCTCTATCAGCGGGAAGTTCAGGGGGACATAGATAGGAGACTAGTCTACACTCAGATCTATTATATTTATTGAGAGATTTGAGGTAATATTTGACTGCCTGTCTACCATGATGTATCCAAAATTGACACCTGATATCGGCTAATATTGTAGCCATTCCGCCATGTAATGAGTTCCTATGATATTCTTCCACCAACAATTTAGTAAGATGATGGCGTGTGGGAATTAGTATGGGATGGCAGGTGGTATTTGGAAGATCAGCTTTCAAATTTCGTCCTCGACACCTAATTATACCCTCATGATCTAGGTACAGACCTAATCATTTGGTCAATTTGTTCCTGTGGGGGCTGGCTGAGGCCAAGAGCTGATATTCCTCAGGAAATACCTGCTTTTGTATTGTTCTGACCCAAAACTTCAAAGGATCAGAGCTATCCCTTTTAATGGATTGGAAGACTAAATTAGTAGTCTTGATTAGTTTACTCAATAAGGAAAACCTTTCTATGTCTATCACAGGATCTGGGATCAATTCAGGTTCCCTTATTATATCTACAGATATGTCTGGCTGAGTGGAAACCTGATTATTATTATTATTACACTCTTTCAGCCAAGTAGGGCCTTTAAACCATAATCCTGTGTTCAATTTGAGGGTAGAATTTCCTCGCGACATTATTATTAGGATTTTCATTAGTGGCAATATATTCATTATTAGCTGGAACACCACTTTCCTCTACTACCTCACTAATTGGTGTGGGCAAGAAAGTGGTTCCAATTCTGGTAATTAATAGGGGCTGTGCATGACTAGGAATAGTCGCCTCTTGTTGGGCTTGGTGAGTATGTGGGATGGGTCCCATTATTACCTTACCACCACCACTGGTCAACATAGAGACGTTATGTATTTTGATGACCTTCCTTAGGTAACGCCCAAAATAATCAGCGCCTATTATTAATTGGAAGGGACCATCAACGTCCTCGAAGGTATTACTAACTAGCTTGACACCATTATCCCTCAGTATTTCAGCTGTGTCCTTTAGTCCATTAACAGTTAAACTGATACCAATATTATTAATTACTACAGCAGCTACCCTACATTTATATCTTCGTAATTGGACTAGGGGTTGAACTATGTCAAAGGTTTGAGCCTCTTTATTGGCAAGAAAACCTGATATGGCTAAATTCACTTTATTAATTATGGGTAGTTGTAATAATTCAACTATCTCCCTGCTTGCTTATGAAGGATCTTTGTGCACCACTGTCAAACATTGTCTTTACTATGACTGCATTACCATTATGGCTCACCTTCAATTCGGCAGTAGGAACAGCTGCTGAACTACTCTTATTAGTGACTGCCATTTTAACTACTGTAGGGTCTGAGTTATTATCACTGTTAGGACAAAGAGCGATGTTATGAACAGATTGTTTACATTTCCTACAAGTTCTTAAGCTTATAGGGCATGCATTTGAAGCATGTTTACCACGGAGACAGGTTAGGCAATTACCAAGGCTCATTAACCTTTCAACTCGTGTAACAATCTGAATATATATTACATGTGGAGGGTGGATGTTCCCCCTCACATAAGACACAATTTATTATTCGTAATTCAGACCTGAGGTGATGGTTGATGTGCAAAGGCTTCTAAACCAGGAAAACAGTCACAGCAGAGTCTCATTAAGAAGTAAGCAAGTGGTAGGGACACAGTACGTACCTACCACTTGCTTACCTTTTGACGAGGCTCTGTTGTGACTCTGTTTTCTTGGTTTAGAAGCCTCTGCACATCAGCCATTACCTCAGGTCTTCTCTATAGTGTTGTCAGCGAGAACAGAGCACAGTAATATAGCACCTGGAATATCAATTTCGCACAAAATAACTCTAAATTCTTCCATCGCCTTAGTTTTCCCTTCGTAGGTCCACCCGCGGCGACCCCGCCTTATCCCCACAATGCACCGATGTAAACAAACCGTGACGTAGTTATGTCTTGGGGCCCATTTGTGTATGCAGCCCCTGACGTCATAACAAACTAATCTGTGCAAGCCCTCGCTAGATCTGGCCACGACTGGTTGCAGACATGGCAAACCTAGTGCGATAAGACATGTTTGTGCAGATATACAAGGTGTGAGGGCAGTAAAACTTGGTAGCTTGATGTGCTATTGCCAAGGTTTGGTTTGAAGACACAGGGGGGCAACATGAGCCTGTAATCACAGGCGCCAATCACTATAAAAATCCTGCCTGCACCTCCACCGCGGGTATATAGCCCTCAAGTGAACCTCCAGGGCCTACCGTCCAAGCCCTGGAGGTCATTACCAACCCGAAAAAGTAAAAAAAGAAACAGAAAAAATGAAGGTGTGCATTATAGCCGTAAAATTTGATAGCTTGATGCGCTATAGCCGAGGGTTGAGCTACATTCAGGTATGCGTGATAGCCATAAAATGCGATAGCTGAATGCGCGATAGCCGAGGGTTGAGTGTATACCAATTTTCCTTAAGTGTTCATGAAATGATTGAGGGATGTTTACACATAATGGTTTCAATACTATTGTGTTATTAGCTGTGCTATTGGTTCTTCTTATTGTAGAATTTATTGTTTTCCAGTGGGTCTTAAAATTTCCTTGATTTTCTATTAATATATTTTATAGTTCGCGGATTTTGCAACTCTTATTATGTTGGTGACGTTGTTTGTTCCTATAATCACGGTAAGTATCCCTGAAGGTTAGAGGCCAATTATCTGCAGGTCTTGCTGATCTATCTTTTTTTCTTTAATGCTTTTTTGAGGGCAGGGGTAATGTAGGGACTTATTTCATTTCTATTAACATGGATTTTAATTTCTGGAATTTTTTTTTTCTGAAACAAATGGTTGAATTCATGGAAAAAATTGTTAAATGATTCGTTAGGACAGATAGACTCTTAAACAGCACTCCAGTTTCCTTTTTGCAGATCATTATTAAAGTTTTTGAATGCAGTCTAATTTATTATTCTCTTATGGATAAATGAGGGAGGGGATCGTTTTGTAGATTGGTGCCTAAATTGGGATATTAGAGGAAATATAACTACATACATATAAATGATTTTGAGAATAAGTACGTAAAGTGACAGGGTATGCTGCAAGTAGTTTTGCTGTTCTCAGTTCATGAGCATGTTCAAGTAGATGAATGTGAGTAGTGTTGAAAAGTACTATATGCTGCAAGAAAATTTGATAGAAGAATAACCATAATTTGAATAAATGAAATTCAGAGTTAATAAAAAAAACAACAGTAACATATTCGGTTTGGGTAATGGTGACATAGAAAACTGTTTTACCACCACTTAAACCGACATGATAATTATTTTTTACAAAGCACCTAATTACTGCTACTCTGTTTGCTATGAAATCATCTCAATAATGTGGTAAAGATTTGTAAACTTTAGGGGACATTTTGAAAAAAAACCTATTAGAGGCAGACTGCAGAGATTATCACTTGTGCCAAAAGGATCATGAGTGATCATGAGTGATCACTTTTGGCACAAGTGATAATCTCTGCAGTCTGCCTCTAATAGGTTTTTTTCTTCAGAATGTTTCCTAAAGTTTACAAATCTTTACCACATTATTGAGATGATTTCATAGCAAAGAGAGTAGCAGTGATTAGGTGCTTTGTAAAAAATAATTATCATGTCGGTTTAAGTGGTGGTAAAACAGTTTTCTATGTCACCATTACCTCAGTCTTGTCATGTGATGTAACTTTGTGTAGAATTCCATTATGTGAACTACAACCTAGCTTTCCATCTCTTCATGGCAGGTGGTTGCTGCTGAATTCAACCGATCCAGCTCAAGAGCTGCAGTGGCTGATATATGAGCTACAGAATGCAGAGGACAGAGGTGAAAAGGTTCATATACTGGGCCACATTCCACCTGGCCACCATGACTGCTTGAAGGTGTGGAGTCATAACTACTACACTATCATTAACAGGTAGGCTACTGTTGAGTAATTAATACCTTACATGATAGCTTTGAATTATTTGAAATATGTGTTACTTAAATTACATATTACACCCGAGGGCAGAGATGCGCTCCCTCCTACCCCAACGTTGCCAGCTCCCTACAGTGGTGCCAAATCATCCCACAGCTCCACCCTAAGTGAATGGTATTTCAAATCCATGAACTGAAAAGTAAACAATTTTAATGATTTGGGTGCACCAGACCCATAAACTAAAAACAGCACTTGGAGCTGGCATTGTCCTTGTGTGTATTTACCTATTTGTTTTTACCTAGTTGTGTTTTACAGGGCCTGAGCTACATTTGTGCGGTCCCATCTCCGTATCTACATTTATCCAGTCTTTCTTTCAATTGGTGCACATTATGTGCCGATATCACCTCCTCATTTAGTCCATTCCAAACTTCTACATTTCTATGAGGGAAGCTGTACTTCTTTATGTTGTTCAGGCATCTCCCTTTTCCTAATTTTTTTGTATGTCCTCGTGTGTATCAACCTTCTCTTTGTTTCCGAGTCAGTAGTCTTTCATTGTCTGTTTCTTCCATCTTAGTTATCAGTTTAAAAATTGTTATTAAGTCTCCTCTTTCTCTTCTCTGCTCAAGTGTTGGTAATTATATTTCCTTCAACTTTCCTCATCAGAAAGTTCTTCTAGCTCTGGTAACATCTTTGTTGCCATTCTCTGTATCCTCTCCAACTTTTTCACATGCTTCTTTTTATATGGGGACCGTACAATGGCAGCATATTCCATTTTTGGAATGTACAAAATTTGTATGTACAAAACAAACATAGTATGTTCCCTTTGTCTGTGACATGTTTAAAGGATAGGTACTGACGGACTGCGGATGCTATAAATAGGCAATCAGCAGGGCAAGGACTAGGAGGTAGCTACCTACATCATAACCAATCACAGCATGTTCTGCGGTCTGGTGATGTTTTGGCCCCAAAAACTGCATATATTTCATTCATGATGCATTTTTAAGCAAAAAGAATTTGACTGCAGTGATATGTAGCCTATATTGCATCCAAAGCTTCATAACACTGGTTAACAACAAATTTATTGTCTAAGTTTTTTTAGCTGATTTAGGACAATTTTGATGTACTGAATCCAAAAATCACATTGATTTTGCTCAATCAGGTCAACTTTTTGATCTATCGCCACATGATGTTTTTTTACGTCTTTGTTTACATGTACGGGTATTTTCTATATACAGGGAGGTCCCGTTATACGAGCATTCGATATACGAGAATCCGATGATACGAGATATGTAAATTAGGGTCTATTTTCAATATACGAGATCGAAAATCCAATGCTACGACATTCAAACTGGGGTGAGTAAAATTACCAAGTTATTTACTAAAGTAAATTGCAAGTTATTTACTAAAATTATAAAGTCATTTACTGACTATATGATTTTACCTAAGGTTGTACGATAAATAATTATAATCAATCTGAAAATATGATAATTCTGGTGGCTCGGTACGACAATGTGGCCTACAAAAATTCACATCACTGGACGATGTACAATGATTCAGATACTCAGAGACGAGTTTGTGGGCAGTGGAAGAGGTCTGCGCACCCCTCCCTTGTCCCTTACCTACCCTACCCTCTCGAGTATTGTATCACACGTCAGCACCGAGGATCTTTCCTCTTCCCCAAGTGATCAAGGGGAGGAGGAAGAACTCTAAAGCCCCCTTCACACATTCCATAATGGAACCACGAATGCGTCAACAATGCAGTGCGCAGCGCCGTCATGGTCCTGGTTATGGGTCCATCATGACCGATCGTGACGCTCATGACGCGCTCGGCCGAGGCCACGAAAAGTTAGTGCGTGCATTAAAAACTCGGGAAGCTCCCCGATTTTCGTACCCAACGCAGCGGTATTGTAAGTCTATCGTGACGCTATCATGATCGTCGTATGTTTATTGTGACAATAAGAAACCGTTCGTTACGCGTGCCTTCCCCCCCCTTTTTTGCACCCTCTTCTGCCTTCCCCCCCTTTCTCATTCACCTCCACCCACCCCCGACTCCACTCCCCCTACTCCCTCACCACGTGATAACACTCCCCCCTCGACCACCTTCCCCCTACTCCCACCACCACATGGTGACACTCCCCCCTCGACTACCTTCCCCCTACTCCCACCACCACGTGATGACACTTCCCCCGTGACTCCCTACCCACTACTCCCATCAGCACGTGGTAACACCCCCACCCCCACCAACACCACGCCTTCTCCACCCCCCCCCATTTCCCCACCAACACCAACACCCCTTTCTTTATTACAACCCCCCTCCCCCGTTTCCCCCCATTCCCCATCACCAACACAACCCTGTTTCTCCCACCTTCATCTCTATAGTCCCCCTCTTCTCCATCACCATGGCAACACACACCCACGTGTGAGGCATGTTGCTCGCTCTTGACGCTATCGTGGTACGTTCATGGCACCGTCATGGCACTGTCGTGGTTATCGTAGCTCTATCGTGACGACAAAATGACCGTTTATTTTCCATTCGTGACACAGTCTTACAGCTGTCATGACTCCATCGTGACCATCTTACGACCGTCATGACACATACGTACAGGCAGCGTGACATTGTTGTAAGGCTATCGTGGTCTGCTTTTTTCGTGGTTAAATTTCACGATAGCGTCAATAATCAAATTGGTGACGCTATCGTGGTTCGATTATAGAATGTGTGAAGGGAGCTCAAGTGATCAAGGGGAGGAGGAAGAACTCTAACCCAGTCATCCCTGCAAACGCAGTCACCCCTGTTTTCTCTCGAGCCTCGGAGAGAGTAAACAGGGACTCTCAGCTGGCTACGTGCCAGCTTCCTGTCTCCCCACACAACATTACCACTTGTGAGTGTTATGCATGTTTTATGTTTAATTAATGTGCAGTTATGTTATTTTGTGTGCTATTTTCTCTTTCAGAATGCTTTTTCTACAGAATAGGTAGTACAATGTGGGTAATATAGACGCTGTGTGTTTGTTGCGTTTGCTATAGTTTATTTTAGCTTGAAAAACATGTCTTTTTTTTTTTCTTTTTTTTTAATTGATGGGGTTCTGGAACCAAACCTATATTTTACCATTAGTTATGTGTTTCGTCATACGAGATTTCGCTTTACGAGTATGCCAGGTGGAACCTAACTGCTCGTATCTTCGGGACCTCCCTGTATATGAAATCATCCTCCATATACAACACCGTACTTGCAGTAGATAATTCCACTAATCCAATAATTCCACCAATTCAGATAGTTCCAAGGGTGTGGTCCTAAACAATGTCACCAACTAGGAATTCTTCGGAATCACGATCCCTGGATTTTACAGTCCTCTGTTGTTCTGCCTCTTCTTCTCTTCAACTTTTACTTCTTTACTTGAACACTTTTTATTAAACCCACTGCAGTACTGCATCCTCCTTTGGGATACCTTGTGTGGTGTTGTGTGATATCTGCTATCGTCTTTTCGAAAGGCAGACTCCCTTTTCTTGATTTATCGTGCCTAGGATACTGCAGTAGCATAGAGGCTGCTACAGATCCTCGGTATACCCCCTACCCAAGCACTGATTAATTTCTTCCTACTGCTTGAATTATGATGCAAAATTCTTTCTTATTTCTTTAAATAAACTAATTCTGAAGTGCTTACATGCGCCAATTCTTGACTACCTGGTATTTTTCTTTTGCAGGTGAATGAAATGGATTCGGCCAGAAGATCTAGCAAAAATAAGTTTGATGTATTCTGCTACATCTGCGGTGAATACACCGTTGTTCCTAACAGGAATCCAGTCACAAGTTTCATAAAGCGTGCTTACCATACTTATTTTGGTATGAAACTTGGTGACCAGGATAAAGCTTGGGCGCCACACATGGTATGCAAGACATGCACCGAGTATCTGCGTCGTTGGACCAAGGGCAAGAAGAGTTGTCTGAAGTTTGGAATTCCCATGGTTTGGAGGGAGCCGACAAACCATGGCACTGACTGCTACTTCTGCGCTATTGATTTGACTGGGATCAACAGAAAGAACCGGAGCAGCCTCAAGTATCCTAATCTTGAATCAGCACGTCGTCCTGTAGCTCATTGTGATGAAATTCCAGTACCTGTCTTTGGAGAACTTCCTGACATTAGTGACGAAGATTTCTCCAGTGTTGAAGAAAATGAAGAAGAAGTGGTTCTTGACGATGATGCTCCACATCCTTTTTCCCAAAAGGAGCTAAATGATCTAGTTTGCGATCTCAGCTTGTCAAAGTCCTCTGCCGAACTGTTGGCATCCAGATTGAAGGAAAAAAACCTCTCTGACAGTGCTCGCATCACCTTCTACCGCAACAGACGTCAAGAGTACAGTAAAACCCTTATAACTCGGCACGATAGGGGCTCTGGCCCTTGCCGAGTTATTCAATGTGCCGAGTTATTCAATGTCCTCTGATATGGGTTATAAAAAAAAAAAAAAAAAAAAAAAAAAAAAACAGGAAATACAGGAAATACAGTACTGTAAAAGCATAAAAACTACACTTACCAATGAACGGGTAGAATGTGCTGGATTTGATATCAAACTCAGCACAAATAGCACACATGGACGCACCTGCATCCATCCTTGCCAGCACTTTCACCTTTTCCTGCAGGCTCAGGCTCTTCAATTTCATTCCCTTGCTGCTGGAGACACCCTTGCGTGATGGAGCTGACATCTTGATATACAGTACTGTATGATGTAATCCCAAAACACGTACAATAGGTGGCAAATTAAGCAAAGATCGGGAACCAGTGCGTAGGCTGAGCCGTGTTTTTGTCGTCCAAGCACCGTCTTGGATTACGAATCCCAATCCAATAACACTTGCTGAAATGTGTGTTATACTACTCTGTGATATTGTTTGCAATGTTTTGCATTGATTATTATTTCGGCTCCTACCAAGCTTGTTGTGTTTTTGAAGCAGAAACCAATCCTTTTTCAATTTCGACAAAAAACGGAATTCGTATCCAAGACGGTGCTTTGACGACATAAACACGGCTCAGCAGCTGACAGCCTACACGCTGGTTCCCGACCTTTGCTTTACTTTGCCACCTATTTTACGTGTTTTGGGATTACATCATACAGTACTGTATTTCAAGATGTCAGCTCCATCACGCAAGGGTGTCTCCAGCAGGAAGGGAATGAAATTGAAGAGCCTGAGCTTGCAGGAAAAGATCAAAAGGACAAAAATACGACTTTATGCGACTGACGATATGCAGAGTGTAAGCGAAGAGATGCAGTTATAACATCAATATGCCGAGATACATTATTTTTTGCCAACTTTCTGTTTACATGTTCACAGAAGAGGTTGTGAGGGCATGATATGCCGAGTGAAAACCATGAGATGCAGTTTAGATGAGGCGGTAGCAGAGTGGTTAGAGTCACCGAGTGGCGTTCTCGAAGACCCGAGTTCGATCCCGAGTGAGACCCATAAATCCACTTGAAATCTTTTTGCACGGTCGAGTGGCCTAAGAACACCCACATGCCCTGTCCATTAACTCTACCTTCGACTGTGAGTGCATGGGAGGACACGGGGCGGCATGAGCCTCTAATCACAGGCGTCACTATAACAATCCTGCCTGCGCCACCACGGGCGAGGGCCAACCATCACAGCCCTCGAGTGAGCCTCCAGGGCCCATCATTCCACCCCTGGAGCTCACTGCCTACATGTGCTATGGGCATAGGTGTGTGTGTGTGTGTGTGTGTGTGTGGGTGGGTGGGTGTGTGTGTGTGTGTGTGTGTGTGTGTGTGTGTGGGTGTGGGTGTGGTGTGTGTGTGTGTGTGTGTGTGTGTGTGTGTGTGTGTGTGTGTGCGTGTGTGTGTGTGTGTGTGTGGTGTGTGTGTAAAAAAAAAAAAAAAAAAAAAAAAAAAAAAAAAAAAAAAAAAAAAACATTAGTCTTTGCCATGCCGAGTTATATCAAATTCCGAGTTATACAGTGCCGAGTTATAAGGGTTTTACTGTACCTCCATTTTTTCTCTGAAGAGAAGGACTTGGTGTTCTGTACAGATATTGCACAGCTTCTGCACAAGCTTGGAGTGCCACAGTACCAACCCGAAGATTGGAGACTGTTCATTGACAGCTGCAAGCGATCGCTGAAATGTGTTCTGCTGCACAACGGCAACCAGTTTGCCTCTGTACCCCTCGCTCACTCGACTACACTGAAGGAGAAGTATGAAGCGGTGAAGTACGTACTGGAGAAAATTCGTTATGATCAGCATGAGTGGTTTGTGTTGACCTGAAGATGGTGAACTTTTTGTTGGGACAACAGTCCGGGTTCACCAAGTACCCGTGCTTTCTGTGCATGTGGGATAGTAGGGACTGAGCTCAGCATTACACGAAGAAGGACTGGCCTGTACGGGAGGAATTGGTGCCTTGCAGAGCAAGGAACATCATAAACAACCCTCTGGTGGACAGAGACAGGATACTTTTCCCACCGCTGCACATCAAGCTCGGCTTGATCAAACAGTTCACCAAAGCTCTGGACAAGGATGGTGGCTGCTTCACTTACTTGTGCCACGCTTTTCCAGGATTGACCATGGAGAAGTTGAAAGCTGGCATCTTTGACGGTCCTCAACTCTGTCAGCTCATCAGAGATCCAGAGTTTGAAAACTCAATGAACGAAGTGGAACTGGAAGCGTGGAAGGCTTTTGTTCTGGTCGTGAAGAACTTTCTTGGTAACAACAAGGCCAGGAACTATGCAGAAACTTGTCACCAATATGCTGACTACTCTCAGAAACCTCGGATGCAACATGAGCATCAAAATGCATTACTTATTCTCGCATATGGATCGGTTTCCTGAGAATCTGGGATCAATGAGCGACGAGCAAGGGGAGAGATTCCATCAGGACATAAAAGTGATGGAGACCAGGTATCAGGGACGCTGGGATGCAGTCATGATGGCTGATTACTGTTGGACTCTGAAGAGAGACATCCCTGCCGCTGAGCATTCTAGGAGTTCGGAGAAACGGAAGTTCAAGCCCTGAATTTTGAACAATGATGACCTAACATCCAATTTACATGTACTTACCTTTATCAATCTCTACTATTCAATGTACACTAATCAATTTTTGTAACATTTAATTAATGAATTGTGTTAGAAAACAATTTTTTTCTCTTAAAAACCTATTTCGGATGAGAAATATTAACAAAAATCAACCGAAAATGTCACAAAAATGTAATCGATTTAGTCAGAAGATCGGATTTTTTTTAAATCGACTTAGCACAAAAACCTGACCTGATCGAGAGAAACGGATGTCATTTTCGGATTCAGCGGTGCAAAATTGTCCTAAATCAGTTGAAAAAACTTAGACGACTTACACATTTTTTCTTCTTGTAACCCAGTGTACTACTCTGTGTTTTAGGTATGAGTAAACAGGTCCACTCTAGTTAATGTGTTTCTCTGGTGATAAGTCGCCCTGAAATATTATTCCAAAATAATTTTCTTCACTTGCTTTATTAATTGTCTCTCTTCCCAATTTTTTATTCCATTTTCTCCTTTTCGAACTGTACCAAATTATACTACAGTAAAAGCCTTATAACTCGGCACTGTATAACTCGGAATTTGACATAACTCGGCATGGTAAAGACTATTTTTTTTTTTTTTTTTTTTTTTTTTTTTCATCTATACCTATAGCACGTGTAGGCAGTGAGCTCCAGGGATGGAATGGTAGGCCCTGGAGGCTCACTCGAGGGTTGTGATGGTTGGCCCTCGCCCGTGGTGGCGCAGGCAGGATTGTTATAGTGACGCCTGTGATTAGAGGCTCATGCCGCCCCCCTGTGTCCTCCCATGCACTCGCAGTCGAAGGTAGAGTTAATGGACAGGGCATGTGGGTGTTCTTAGGCCACTCGACGGTGCAGAAAGATTTCAAGTGGATTTATGGGTCTCACTCGGGATCGAACCACTCTGCTACCACCTCACCTAAACTGCATCTCATGGTTTTCACTCAGCATATCATGCCCTCACAACCTCTTCTGTGAACATGTAAACAGAAAGTCGGCAAAAAATAATGTATCTTGGCATATTGATGTTATAACTGCATCTCTTCACTTACACTCGGCATATCGTCTGTCGCATAAAGTCGTATTTTTGTCCTTTTGATCTTTTCCTGCAGGCTCAGGCTCTTCAATTTCATTCCCTTCCTGCTGGAGACACCCTTGCGTGATGGAGCTGACATCTTGAAATACAGTACTGTATGATGTAATCCCAAAACACCGTCTTGGATACGAATTCCGTTTTTTGTCGAAATTGAAAAAGGATTGGTTTCTGCTTCAAAAACACAAGCTTGGTAGGAGCCGAAATAATAATCAATGCAAAACATTGCAAACAATATCACAAAGTAGTATAACACACATTTCAGCAAGTGTTATTGGATTGGGATTCGTAATCCAAGACGGTGCTTGGACGACAAAAACACGGCTCAGCCTAAACGCTGGTTCCCGACCTTTGCTTTAATTTGCCACCTATTTTATGTGTTTTGGGATTACATCATACAGTACTGTACTACTGATAAACCAGTCTATATGATCCGTATATACACACAAACCTGGAACCACAAACCGAACCTCCATTTCCCGGATATCGGATTTGCCGGACAAAATCTGAGGTCCGGGGATATGTCAGAGTTCAGGATTTTTTTTTTTTTTAACGTTGAAATGCCTGGTCCTGTTCGTAAATTGACAAAGTTGTCCGGCGGTCCGAGCGTCTCCTGTCACCCCTGGTCAGTGTCCGCGCCTCCCGCTATGTGGCAGCATGCTCAGCGGTTGTATTGTTTACATATGGGCACACGACACTCACGGTTCACCTGCACCGCCTCCGTCAGTCCCCTGACTCCCACTCCCCCTGGTGCAGGAACATCTCTGAGACTATTGAACACTTTCTGCTGCCTCCCGCCAGGTGGCAGCATGCTCAGCGGACGTAAAAGTCCGCGGTGGGGTAGTTGATATTGGTGGTTGCCAGACAGTAAATACTAGAGTAGGATAAACGTCCAGGGGTGGGTAATGTGGGTTTTTTTTAATTTTATTCTCTTACTGTCTTCTTTATAGGGACTGGCAACTAAGCGGGCTTTGTGTTATCCATTTTTGTTGTGCCCTTGGCCAGTTCCTTGTAAAAAAAAAGAAAAAAAAAAAGGCATCGAACTGTTGCAATTCCCGGACTTTTGCGGTTCCCGGACCAGTGCTCCCCCCTATTAGTCCGGGAAAACGAGGTTTGTGTGTATATATGAATCCGAGCGGCCCTCCGACTTAATAAGGGCCATTGTGCAACAGGCCGATATTCCGTGCCCAGTCCAGATTTACAGTGGTCTATGCATGACTGTATAATCTACCCTGTTTTAGTGTTGTTTTATGCTTTGTATCAGAAAGTATATACGGTTTCAAATTTCGCTGCTAGTTTTTTTTCGGGTGACGACGACGGCGGAAGGACACTCAGAACATACCTTAGTGTTGGTCGCCACTCTGGTGATATTTTTGTAATTTGTTCATTTATAGCCATAATATGACACAGATGAAAACACAAAATGACACAGACTCTCCAGATAGCCCCTTCTAACCTTGCCGAAATCATGGATATAGAAATGTAAGTATTAACCCACCACACGTCTGTAAATCGAAAAAAAAAGTTGTCCTGGCGACTTTAGTGTTATCTTCGGTAGGGAGTTTCGGTCCAAGTGTAAAATAATACCAAAATAATGCACAACACAAGAAAAATTGTCAAAATCAAAGAACAGTTCGTAGCGGATGTTTACTGAGTGAGGGCCGCGGCGTGACTGATGCCAGTGACGTGCACAGTTGCCGAGTAGCTTGTTCGGCAACCGAGTTATCGTACGGCAACCGGTGGAATTATGAGTTTGAAATTCTGTTTGTGAACTGATTTGTTCGAAAAGGGAGACGTTCGAAACCCGAGGTTTGAGTGTATATATATATATATACAGTAAAACCCTTATAACTCGGCACGATAGGGGCTCTGGCCCTTGCCGAGTTATTCAATGTGCCGAGTTATTCAATGTCCTCCTCTGATATGGGTTATTAAATAAAAAAAAAAAAAAAAAAAAAAAAAAAAAAAAAAAAAAAAAAAAAGCTGGATTTGATATCAAACTCAGCACAAATAGCACACATGGACACACATGGACGCACCTGCATCCATCCTTGCCAGCACTTTCACCTTTTCCTGCAGGCTCAGGCTCTTCAATTTCATTCCCTTCTTGCTGGAGACACTCTTGCGTGATGGAGCTGACATCTTGATATACAGTACTGTATGATGTAATCCCAAAACACGTAAAATAGGTGGCAAAGTAAAGCAAAGGTCGGGAACCAGCGTGTAGGCTGTCAGCTGCTGAGCCGTATTTATGTCGTCAAAGCACCGTCTTGGATACGAATTCCGTTTTTTGTCGAAATTGAAAAAGGATTGGTTTTTGCTTCAAAAACACAACAAGCTTGGTAGGAGCCGAAATAATAATCAATGCAAAACATTGCAAACAATATCACAGAGTAGTATAACACACATTTCAGCAAGTGTTATTGGATTGGGATTCGTAATCCAAGACGGTGCTTGGACAACAAAAACACGGCTCAGCCTACGCACTGGTTCCCGATCTTTGCTTAATTTGCCACCTATTTTACGTGTTTTGGGATTACATCATACAGTACTGTATATCAAGATGTCAGCTCCATCACGCAAGGGTGTCTCCAGCAGGAAGGGAATGAAATTGAAGAGCCTGAGCTTGCAGGAAAAGATCAAAAGGACAAAAATACGACTTTATGCGACTGACGATATGCAGTGTAAGCGAAGAGATGCAGTTATAACATCAATATGCCGAGATACATTATTTTTTGCCAACTTTCTGTTTACATGTTCACAGAAGAGGTTGTGAGGGCATGATATGCCGAGTGAAAACCACGAGATGCAGTTTAGGTGAGGCGGTAGCAGAGTGGTTAGCGTCACCGAGTGGCGTTCTCGAAGACCCGAGTTCGATCCCGAGTGAGACCCATAAATCCACTTGAAATCTTTTTGCACCGTCGAGTGGCCTAAGAACACCCACATGCCCTGTCCATTAACTCTACCTTCGACTGTGAGTGCATGGGAGGACACGGGGCGGCATGAGCCTCTAATCACAGGCGTCACTATAACAATCCTGCCTGCGCCACCACGGGCGAGGGCCAACCATCACAGCCCTCGAGTGAGCCTCCAGGGCCTATCATTCCACCCCTGGAGCTCACTGCCTACATGTGCTATGGGCATAGGTGTGTGTGTGTGTGTGTGTGTGTGTGTGTGTGTGTGTGTGTGTGTGTGTGGTGGGTGGGTGGGTGGGTGGGTGTGTGTAAAAAAAAAAAAAAAAAAAAAAATTAAAAAAAAAAAAATTAGTCTTTGCCATGCCGAGTTATATCAAATTCCGAGTTATACAATGCCGAGTTATAAGGGTTTTACTGTATATATATATATATATATATATATATATATATATATATATATATATATATATATATATATATATATATATAAATATATATTATATATTTAAATATAAATATATAAATATATATATATTTTCAAAGAGTGATGTATTGTTCAGGATAAAAATAATTCAAATTGTATTTTTCCAGGTACGAGGCAACTATTACTGCCCAGTTCTTTGGCCATACTCATTTTGATGAGTTTGAGTTGTTCTACGATGAACGTAATCGTCATCGTGTAACAAACATCGCCTACATTGGACCTTCTGTGACAACATACTACAAGTTAAATCCTGGCTACCGAATCTATTATGTTGAAGGAGATTTCACTAACTCCCAAAGGGTAAGTTTTTATTTCTTTAATTTTATGACACATTTGATTTTCTAGAAAAATATATTCAGACTTTATAAACTTTTATGACTATAAACCAATAAAAACCATAGAATTATATTCTTGTGTTAGGTCAAAGAAATAATGAGGCAAGATAATTGGGATACATGTAATGAAAAGTGCGAAGAAGATGGTATGATGATAGCATAGGAAAAGAGCCTTGATTGAAAACAATTGCTAAACAAGAGAATTAACAAATGAGAGATAAGAATTGTTGGTGTTTATTAAGAGATGAATATAACTTAATGACAGAGTTGTCAGGATTTATTTCATTTCTGGCTAAAAGGATGTTGGGTATAATGGGTATGTACAAAATGTTGGGTATTTGGTATATGTTCATTTTAATATTTATGATACAGACTACATAGATAATTATAAGCCTATAAATTTAGAGTAATGACATTCAATCAAGGTGCTGTACCACCAATGCCTGTTGAAAAACTGGTTTCCTGTCATGAAAAGCCCACTGCTTTAACAGCCATTAAGCCTACAACATCGCAACACAGCTCCATTCTCTTGTGTTTTGACCATCCTTCAGATCCCACCACAAAGATAAGTACGTCACGTTGCATCATTTCACTGTATCATTACTGCGTATCCATATCAAAATAGAAGAAACAAGATTATGAGGCATATATTTGCATCACATTTCTACACGCAACAGAGCAACATTTGTCCATCTCCACTGATATGTAACAATGATGTAATATGCATATACACTCAACCCTAGACTATACCTATATATCTGCGCAAGCATGTCTTATCATGCTCCAACCATGTCTAACACGCTTCTCCTTCTTCTTGTGATCTTTGTCGCTTAGTATCGCTTCATAGGTCCTCTTCAACTTCGTCTCCCTTCTTAACAAACTTGTCAACTCTCCTTTTATCTATTTCACCTGGGGTGCTAAAACATTTCCATTAGTTTTGGTCCTTATACTAACATCCTAATTAATTTGTCTTCTTTGTGTTCTTTTCTCCCAGCACTGCGTTAGGAACACTTTTGTTAAGTTTACTATTCTTTCTGTTTCCTTTCTGTCCCCATACAGCCCTTACACCGTACACAGGGCCCCGTTTTCCTGCTCTAGCCTTCTGTCCCATTCCTCTCTGCCTAGGACTGTTACTATTGATGCTATTAACCTTTCCCTCTGGCTCCTATAGATGTTCCATTCCACAATGACATGCTCTACAGTTTCTTTCACTTCTACCCTCCAGCTACAATTCTGGTTCTCCAGTTCCCTGTTCCATCCATCGACTTCCAAGGTACCCGATCTTGCTTTATAGAGTAACTGACTCCCCCAGTCTCCTACATGCCAGGTCACCCCCTCTGGTTTCTGTTTCCTCCTGTACTACTGCAACATTGATTTCCTGGCCATTCCATCATGCCATTCAACTAGCCCATTCTTCTCAATTTTCTTTTTGATATCTCTTATCTCCATCTCGTTCCATTCCTCTCCCACAGTTTCTCTCTTTTTTTCCATCTCTCTAGAGATGGAAAATTAGGAAGAATTAGGAAGTCAGGTAAAGGAGTAGTAATAGGTGGAGACAAGTAGGGCATCTGGCCTATGCTGATGATGTAGTGCTGATGGCAGAAAGTAAGGATGAAATGGAGGAGATTTTACATATAACAAACACGTACTGAAAGGAATGGGACCTGAAGTTTAGTGAAAGGAAATGTAAAGTCATGGAGTTTAACAGTGAAGATGTTCATGTTCACGAGTCTGTGGGCGGGTGCAAATTTGTGTTTCTCGTATCATGGAATTCTTTTTCAATGAATGGTTGTATAATTCAATCATAATAGTTGTGTCATATATTTCCTAAATTTGGTCTGGATTATATGAAATCCATGAGAGCTTAGTCTGCCATAGATATATAGGGCCGATGGTATATAAAAGCTACCAAAACGTTTGGTTGCAAAATGTTCACGCCAGTATGTTGTTTTATTAATCATTTCTTCTAATTGGATTTCTCCATTATTTTTTCTATAAGGAGCAATAAAAAGTTTAACATTTCCCACAGATGGTGACAGATCATGAGACCTGGGTGATGAATTTGGAGGAAGCTAACAGAATTGGGCAACCAAGATGGTACCAACTATACTCAGCCCAGAGAGCCTATAACATGAGGAACCTCCTACCAGAGGAGTGGAATCGTTTGGTCTACAAGATGGCTATTGATGATGACCTGTTTAAGAAATATCTGAGGTATGAAATTGTCATGTTCTTAATGAGTAATTCACAAATTTTATTACTGCATAATACTCATAGCTAAATATATAATACGTATAGTCAAAGTGTAGAATATTAAATGTATTCGTTTATAGAATTAATTCTCCTTGAACTGAACTTTCAATGCTTGGAACTCTTGCAACACAGAACAAAGTAAGCCTTTGAAAAAATGCAGAGGAACTTAATGTTAAATGAAAGCTCAATACAATTCCTTGTATGTACCATTCTGTACTGATAGTGAGGAATGAAAAGGGTTGGTGAAAAAATATTAACAATAAGGTTAATGATGCTTTAGGAATCAAAAACTGAAATTTAATGAGGTGAAATGAGATGATGGTTCTTGTGAAGTAAAGGCTTAGGCCACATAACTCCGATCCACATAGACTCCACATAGAGTACGAACTAAATGTCAAAAGCAGTGTTTGATCAGAATTAACAGGAAAATATTGAAAGTCAATGGTTTAGAATATTAAGATGAGTTCTTACGCAAACATGACAGCATGGACAGTCACAGAAGAGGCCCTTTATTTACCGGTGGTATTCAAATTAAGGGGAGTGTCTGGGGAATTTAGGTGTCCTTAGTTTTTAACCTATGGCTTTGATTCCTTAATATGTTATATCTATGTGAGTACTGATGATAATATAAAAAATTCAGGAAATTTGGTTCATTACTTTTTGATTTATGGGAAGTTTTGAACTATAAAACAATGTAACTTACTCACAACCTGTGATTTTCCGGCAGTTGCTTTGAAAAATACCATAGAATTCTATTACATAAATCAACAAATTTTTGTGATTAGAGCGTCGTCTACCGTAGATAACAGTATAGTCACCACGGTGCATTAATGTCGCCAGGCGCCATATATTACAAATTATAGCATCACTACTGATTTGTATGTGCCACTCAAGATGATACACAGTAGTTTATATCATGAGTGTCTACCCTGTTTCAGCGTTGTTTTATGCTTTGTATCTGCAAGTATAAACGGTTTCAAATTTCACTACTAGTTTTTTTTTCGGGCGACGATGACGGCGGGAGGACATTCAGAACATAAACACTAGCTGGCGATCTTAGTGTAGGTCACCACTCGGTTGATATTTTTGTAATTTGTTCATTTATAGCCATAATATGACACAGATGAAACAAAATGACACAGACTCTCCAGATAGCCCATTCTAACTTGCCTGAAATCATGGATGTAGAAATGTAAGTATTAAAGCCACCAGACATCTGTAAAGCGAAAAAAGCATTGTCCTGGCGACTTTAGTGTTATCTACGGTACAACTATCGACAGTCCACAGTTATCGACACTTTTTCAGAAAAATTACCCTCTGCGAACCCCCTTTAAACTTTAGGAGCTCTTTGGTCATTTCCTTACAACATGTACTCATCTGAAACGTTTCTGGACCTATCATGCAACTCTACTGCTAACCGACTGTGTAGAAAATCTTGAATGTAAATACAGTACAGGGAGGTCCCGAAGATACGAGCAGTTAGGTTCCACCTGGCATACTCGCAAAGCGCAATCTCGTATAACGAAACACATAACTAATGGTAAAATATAGGTTTGGTTCCAGGACTCCATCAATTAAAAGAAAGAAAAGAAGGAAAAAAAAACATGTTTTTCAAGCTTAAATAAACTATAGCAAACACAACAAACTCAAACTCTCAAATATAGGACTCTATATACCACACCACCGCACCACCACACAAAACACAGTGAATTAAGAGTGTGACAGCACAGTAGGACAGAGCACAAATAAGTCACAATAAGCACATTAAGTAAACCAGCAAATCACTAAAATACTCACAAGGCACAATACATACAAGCAACAAAGACGTTGTATGTATACCACTGATACACTAGACTCGAGAGGGTAGGGTAGGTAAGGGACAAGGGAGGGGTGCGCAGACCTCTTTCACTGCCCACAAACTCGTCTCTGCGCATCTGAATCTGTACATCGTTCAGTCCATCGCTCACTTTTCCTCACGTTTTCCCCAACTGAGACACACGAGAGCTGGCTCCACCTCTCACACCCTCCCCGCCCTCCCCACACATCCATGGCACATCTTCCTGCACCTCTCACTCACCTCGTCTATGACTTCGTCGTACAATTTGACGTATTTTCACGCTAAAACAAGGCTCGAGATAGGTTGGCAAGCGCGTGTTGTTGTTGTCCACCTGCAGTGTTGCCAACAGGGATGTGAATTTTTGTAGGCCACATTGTCGTACTGAGCACCAGACTTATCATATTTTCAGATTGATTATCGTACAACCTTAGGTAAAATCATATAGTCAGTAAATGACTTTATAATTTTAGTAAATAACTTTTAATTTACTTTAGTAAATAACTTGGAAATTTTACTCACCCCAGTTTGAATGTCGTAGCATTGGATTTTCGATCTCGTATATTGAAAATAGACCCTAATTTACACGTCTCGTATCATCGGATTCTCGTATATTGAATGCTCATATAACGGGACCTCCCTGTACTGTAAAAGCATAAAAACTACACTTACCATTGAACAGGTAGAATGTGCTGGATTTGATATCAAACTCAGCACAAATAGCACGCATGGATGCACCTGCATCCATCCTTGCTAGCACTTTCACCTTTTCCTGCAGGCTCAGGCTCTTCAATTTCATTCCCTTTCTGCTGGAGACACCCTTGCATGATGGAGCTGACATCTTGATATACAGTACTGTATGATGTAATCCCAAAACACGTAAAATAGGTGGCAAAGTAAAGCAAAGGTCGGGTACAAGCGCGTAGGCTCAGAGCCGTGTTTCTGTCCGCATGCCGGATAACTCATTTTGCCGTTGTTTTGAGAGTTACTCTTATGGAATCGCCCAAAATCCCAATAAATGCATCCTACTTAATAAATGTGGTTTCATTAACATATACAAACATATAGAATACTGTAAAGACACTTGTGAAAAAAACCACCGCTTAAAGATCTGAGTCAACCCAAGCGTTACTTTGGTGATCATAATGTACCGGCAGATGAACAACGTCCTTCATACAACGGGGTTTAGCGAACTTGCCAATAACTAGCAATTTTATTCTATGGCTCCCAGAGGCATTGCCGCAACACATCACTGTTATACGTTCTTTATTTTGCTTGAATCCATGTGCCGCCTTCTCATTAGACAGGCTAGGGTAGACCTCGGTAAACACCGCCACAATAACCCTGTCTCGTCTGCATTATACAATTGATCAGGAGTTAAATCATGTTCCAGGATAAGTGCATTAAATAAGTCTTTATACTCTGAGGCTGACGTAACATTGGCAGACAACTGTTCCCCACTTAAATCAAGCTTCCGTATCCCATGCCGAACCTTGAAGCGTTGTAGCCATCCAGAAGAAAACACACACTTCTCTTCTACACCCAATTTCTCATGAAATTCTTTGGCCTTCTCCATCATAAGTGGCCCAGAGATGCAGGCACCCTCAGACCTTTTCAGCTTGAACCACTCAAAAAGTGCACGATCCAACTCTTCCAGCTTTGGTTTTCGAAGTGTCTGCCGTTTAGCAATCCCTTTAGCATCTTCAGTCTTTGTGAAGAAGGTCTTGAGCTTTGCAGTCTGACCCTTAATGTCATAAATCGTTGATGACGAGCAGCCAAACTCTTCCATCAAACTATGGCGTGACTCGTTTTTTTCCAGCCTCTGACAGATCTCCAGCTTCTGCTTCAGGGTTAGCACCTTGCGCCGACGTTTCTCGGTGACCTTAGGCATTTTGGTGATGGATAACTAGCACATTGGTCCACTAATAACGGCACAGGGAGGTGTAGATATACGGCACACAGCACAAGTGTTATGGCGGCTAGACGAGGCGGGAAAGACTATGCGTCGCTACCACCAGATGGTGCAGGGTTGCCAACCCTGCGTACCCCGCCAAATTTGAAATAAATTTCTGCCGATTTTCTCAGTTTTTGAAATAATTATACCTAATTAATGCCTGGGTCGATTAGTGCCGTTGTTTTGAGGCTGCCGTTGTTTTAAATGCCGGTTAAATGAGGTTCTACTGTATCTCCTTCTACAATGAACATTTTTGGACTATCCTTTACTAAAAATCTGAACTGGAAATCTCATATCTCATCTCTTGCTAAAACAGCTTTTAAGAAGTTAGGTGTCCTGTGGCATATGCGTCTTTTTTTTTCTCCCTCCAGTTGTTTGCTCTGTACAGGGGCCTTATCCACCCATGTATGGAGTATGTCTCATGTTTTGGGGGGATCCACTCATACAGCTCTCCTAAACAGGGTTGAGTCAAAAGCTTTTTGTCTCATCAACTCCCTTTCTCTGACTGACTTTTCTTCAATCTATAAATCACAGCCGCAATGTTGCTTCTCTTGCTCTCTTCTACCGTTATTTTCATGCTCACTGCTTTTCTGAACTTGCTAGCTGCATGCCTCCCCCCCTCCCGCAGCCTCGCTGCACTTTTTGCGCTAGCTTTTTGACGTATTGATAGGGCTGACACACTTGGATTAGTTTTGGCGCTCCCTTTCTACTCATTCTCATCCCTATTCTGTCCATCTTCCTAATACAAGAGTTTATCAGTATATTTACACTTTCATCCCTTACACTGGTAAATTCTGGAACTCCCTTCCTGTTTCTATTTTCCCACCTTCCTACGACTTAAATCTTTTCAAGAGAAGAGTGACAAGACACCTCCCGAACTAAATTGGCCCACCCCCCTTTCTTTATTTTCTTACTGTCTTCTTTATTGGGACTGGCAACTAAGCGGGTTTTGTGTTACCTCTTTTTTTTGTGCCCTTGGCCAGTATTTCCAACCCCTAAATCACCCATCTGAAATTTACAATAATATAGGGGGGTCAGGGGGTGGCGCAACCCCCTCAGTTAGCTAAGGACGTTAAGTCGAGGGTCGAGTGTATTTCTTTTGGCTATATTTTTTAAATTACACAGTTTTTCGTAGTTATTTTTTGCTTACGATATTCTGAAATGTGTCATGAAGATGATGGTTGTGTCAGTTTTTGTAAACATCCTGTGGTTATTTCATATTCTCGGGTGAGAGCATATGACATGTAGAAGACATGACTCTTGAGTCAGCAATGAACATGTGGCGTCACAGCCCAGCCCACCACCATCCTGAGTAGGCCTTGTGGCTTGTGTTCTACTGACCTTGCGCAATACATGAATATCAAATATAATTAGTACTTTAATCCAACCCAAGAATGCATTGTAGGTTGTATAAAAATAGATGAAAATTTGAGACCAGATAACTTTATTGGATTGCTACCATGCCTTGCGGTAAATATTTGGTACGGAACCCAAGTTTGCACCAAAATGAGAGTTATTGAAAGCAGCTATTTAGTGCCTAATCTACTTACGACAGCATAAATATCCCGTGCTTTTTTTTACATTTTGGAGAGATTACCTAAGTGCACCATGATGATGTTGGTTCACTAAAACTATCACTTTCAAGTCTAAAATTCTCCATGAGAGTCGCTACAAACATTGGAAATTTTTAGTATCGGCTAAACTTTTTTTAAAAGTTTTTTAGTATAAAAACGTGCTAAATTGACATCAGTGAAGCGGCGTACCCCAAAAACAGGAGTATGTCAACCTAGGAATTTTGAAATTGTGCACGCAGTTTTGTCCGGAAAACTGTGGTTCTAGAATACTGATGGTAAGATTTTTTATGGTCAACTATGTGTAAAAGGATGACATGTTAAATCAGGTAGGAGCAAGTTGTGGGCTGACGTGTGAAATTCAACACCCAGAAATAATTGATGAGAGTGAAAGAAAAGATATATAGGAGTGCAATGGATGATAATAATATTCGAGAATGACCCATGTGTTATGTTATGTAAATGTTTGTTCCTTTGAGTAAATTATCCACTGTAGCTCTTACAACCTTGTTCTAAAGCTATAAAGAACAATGAACCTCCTTTTCTCTCAGGATTGAATATATCATTAGTGAATTTTGTATGTCATTCAAAACTAATATAATTTAATTTTGGTTGCAAGACAGCGTATCTCTATGCAGTGACCAGCTTCAGTCTGATTTTATTGTCTCTTGTCCAGCTTGTTTGTGCAAGAAAATACTTATGTTGATATTCTTATTCTTTCATCAGATTTTATTGGAAGAACTCAGTAGCAAGGGAAGACTGTGACTCAGAGTGCAAAAAACGAATGCTATGTGATCTCAAGTCTGGCCGCTCTAATGACCGAAAGTACACCTGTGCAAAGATCACTGAACAGGTTGAAATTCAGGAACGCATGGACTGGACTGACTGGTTCTTCTCAGGATTTACCGTCACGTACGTCTGGGTAAAAAATCTGTTTAGTTTTGGCTGACTTCTGCATGAGGTTTATGGGTAATGGTTGCACTGATTGGTTGGTCCCCTACCTGTTAGTTTTTTTTATAGATCATGCTGAAGGCTCTTTGCAGTGCATTCAGTGGATTAGTTATGTTTACTTATTTCTGAAGTATTACTCTATCTATGAAGATGCATGAGGCTGTAGTGTTGTTGATAAGTGCACCAGAGTGGCTCCCCAGTAGCTGTTTTTACTGTGATAGAATTATTTGTAAATAGTTTGACAGACGCAAACAGATACATATGTTGATCTGTTATGGAAGGTTTAGAACCATGAAATCTAGTACAACATTCCTGAAGGTATATGAATTCGGAAAGTTTGAAGAAAAATGTGGAGAAAGCCTGGCTGAACATATATTGATTTATTTTGCAGTCATGTTTGAATAACATCTTTGGATACATTCAATCTTATGCAGCAACATATTTCATACAGTACAGTGGGCACTCATTTCCTTTATAAAACCTTCCAAGTTAGAGCCAGAGAGGAATAAATATCTTTTATCTATATTGTGTTTTTTTCTCGCCACCTTACTTTACTATGCACACATCCTATGATTTAATTATTCTTACTATAGTTACTGATATAATTAAGATACACAAAAAAACAACTCTTACATGGAGAGTTTGTGATGAGGTCTGATTATATGTGAAAATTGAGATTATGTGATTCCTCAACTATAATACTGTTCTATTCGATTTTTAATGATACCTGATATACATAAGTGCTGACTTGTTGTTATTGAAGTTCCTCAGACTACCTGGCCGAATAGTTTCAAGCTTCTGAGGAAGGCCAATGCCTGGACTGGGTGTTCCCACAGGCCTTCATGGAGTGTATGTTGTGTTGTTGGCATGTGTGATTATCTGCAGTGCAGTCTTCCATAATGTGTTTGATAGTGTGGGATACTGTGCTGTATCCCGGACAGGCATCCGCAATGGAACCATCCAGCCTTCTGATAACACAGAATGGCTGAGTGGTGTCCAAACTGCAGCCTGGCCAGGTAGGCTCTGTCCTCACGGGGAGGAGAGGACTTTTGGAAGAGTGGATATCAGGGGGTCATGCAAGCAGCTGAGTGTTGTCCTTGAGTCACTGGATGGAGTGCCGGGTTGTCTGAGTATGAATATGATTGTTATGATATTTTTCATTCCTAATAACAAGGATATCAAATGTTTGGTATTTGATAAATATGAATTTGAATATTTATGATTCAGCCTACGTAGATATATGGCTGTAAATTTAAGCTTATGACATCCATTCAAAGTGCCTGCGCGTTACTGCCGATGTCTGTATAAATACAGGGGGGTAGGTGTACCTAACACGAATCGGTCAGTCTTTAATGCAGCTAAGTTTGTGTTTGGAGTTGTGGTCATGGCCTGAAGCCATGGCCAATAGATGACTCTGAGAGACGCCGTGAGTGTCACATCTGCCGCTTCCGCTCACCACCACTTTTTTTTTTTTTTTTTTTTTTACATTACAAATGACTGGCCAAGGGCACAAAAAAAAGAGGTAACACAAAGCCCGCTTAGTTGCCGGTCCCAATAAAGAAGACAGTAAGATAATAAAGAAAGGGGGGTGGGCCAATTTAGTTCGGGAGGTGTCTTGTCACTTCTCTTGAAAAGATTTAAGTCGTAGGAAGGTGGGAAAATAGAAACAGGAAGGAAGTTCAAGAATTTACCAGTGTAAGGGATGAAAGTGTAAATATACTGATAAACTCTTGCATTAGGAAGATGGACAGAATAGGGATGAGAATGAGTAGAAAGGGGGCGCCAAAACTAATCCAAGTGTGTCAGCCCTATCAATACGTCAAAAAGCCAGCGCAAAAAGTGCAGCGAGGCTGCGGGAGGGGGGGAGGCATGCAGCTAGCAAGTTCAAAAGAGCAGTGAGCATGAAAATAACGGTAGAAGATAGCAAGAGAAGCAACATTGCGGCTGTGATTTATAGATTGAAGAAAAGTCAGTCAGAGAAAGGGAGTTGATGAGACAAAAAGCTTTTGACTCAACCCTGTTTAGGAGAGCTGTATGAGTGGATCCCCCCAAAACATGAGACATACTCCATACATGGGTGGATAAGGCCCCTGTAGAGAGCAAACAACTGGGAGGGAGAAAAAAAAGACGCATACGCCACAGGACACCTAACTTCTTAGAAGCTGTTTTACTCATTCAGAATATTCAAAGTATAGAAAGGATTTTTTTATAGTGACGCCTGTGATTAGAGGCTCATGCCGCCCCCCTGTGTCCTCCAATGCACTCGCAATCGAAGGTAGAGTTGATGGGCAAAGCATGCGGGTGTTCTTAGGCCACTCGACAGTGCAGAAAGGTTTTTTGGGGGGTTTTCTTTGGGGATCGAACTCGGGTCACCGAGAACGCCAGTCGGAGACCCTAACCACTCCGCTACCGCCTTTCCAAAATATGCTATTATGCTATTAGCCCTAATAAATAATAATGCCTATACAGGGAGGTCCCGAAGATACGAGCAGTTAGGTTCCACCTGGCATACTCGTAAAGCGAAATCTCGTATAACGAAACACATAACTAATGGTAAAATATAGGTTTGGTTCCAGGACCCATAAAAAAAAAAAAAAAAAAAAAAAAGTTTTTCAAGCTAAAATATACTATAGCAAACACGACAAACACACAGCGTCTATATTACCCACACTGTACTACCTATTCTGTAGAAAAAGCATTCTGAAAGAGAAAATAGCACACAAAATAACATAACTGCACATTAATTAAACATAAAACATGCATAACAAGCAAAAAAGACGTTGTAATGTAGGGGATGCCGCGTGATACAAGAGAAGGTAGTGTAGTGGTCCCAAGATTGGGGCCGCACACTTGCTAATTACCCCTAAAGGTCAGGCTGCGCCATATACTTAATTACCCTTCAGGTCACGGCCTGCTAGGGGTGACCTCACTGGGGTCAACCAAATCCCTCTTTGTCCAGCCCAGGAGTGGTGGGGCGCACATTTTGAACTTGATAATTTTACTCACCCCAGTTTGAATGTCGTATCATTGGATTTTTGATCTCGTATATTAAAAATAGACCCTAATTTACACATCTTTTATCATCGGATTCTCGTACATATACCGAATGCTCGTATAACGGGACCTCCCTGTACATGACTACATTTTTATAGATGGTAATAAAGCCATACATTTCATGGTGCATAGTGTGGGAAATAAATTGATAGGATGACTTGAATGGTTACACTCCTAAATATAAATGAAAACACTGGTGCTTGAATTAAACTCACAACTTAAAAAGATAATTTAATTAAGGGACAACTAGAAATTAACTAACTACCACTAAACATATTTACCTGGTGGTAGTGGCTGTCCAACTAATGTCACCAAGCTAAACCTTATTATTGAGATCTCAATAAGCTAGGAGAACTGTAGTGGGTTAACCGACATACCTCCTGCAAAAGTTTGTACTTAGCTGGTGACGTCTTAGATGTTGATGATTGTAGACAATATTGCAGGCGGACGAAAACTTCTCGATGTTACAAGCAGATTCATGGACCGGGATATTTGGGTTTAGTAACCCATGCTCTCCATGAATACTATTTATAATATTTACATAAGAACACACTAGGTGTCTCTAAATGTGTATAAGGAGCAAAGGGCGATGAACTTCTCGCCGCTGTGGTGTGTGACTAAAGAGAGCGAGTCAGCTGTGTTCCCCTGGACGTCGCTTTCGCTCCAAAGATATACGAGCCCAAATTTATTTCCCAATAAATTTATATTTCTCCTATGCTTACTACTATTTAATTTTAGTAATATTCTTAATTATCTCTTTAGAAATTTATAATTTCCGACATTTTGGGGCCAAGGGAAAAATTGAATTAAAAATGAATTAAATTAAAGCTGACCTTCCTCAATCATTTGTTGCAAATTCTGCCTGAATTTAGCGGCAGCGGATCTAGGATTTCTTCGGGAACCAGCTTCTTCTGAATGAGAAGAAGGCCTGTCTTGGTTTTCTTCGGGAGTTAGATTAACTGCCCTCAGATCTACCTTAGACCCTGGAAAATCTGCAACTACTTCCAGTGGATATAATTTATTCACTGTTCTAATTACTGAACCCAATTTTGTCTTTAATTTTACAGTTCTGACGACCCTCTGTGCCTCTTTATGACATTCCTCTATTCTACCCAAAGGCCAACTGCCTCGAGGTTTCTCACTTTCAATTAATACCACCTCCCCCTCCTTTACATTCTGCTCTTTCAGTGATTTGTTAGAGATATGGATGTGTCTATCTAACAGAGAGGTTAAATATTCCTCTTTCCATAGATCATGCCATTTATTTAATACTCTAGATAATGGTTTATATTTAAAATTCAATTTGTCTGCATCTAGATATGATGGGTCTAGATCAAACTCTGAAATTGATACTGCCGGCAATGAATTTAGTCTAATACCATGCAATAGATGTGAAGGCGTCAGTGCTTCTGGCTCACCTAAATTATTGGTGACATATGAGAGGGGCCTATTATTAACTCTACATTCAATCTCCACTAAAATTGTGTGGAGGTCATCCAAGTTTATGGCTTTCTTAAACAAAACTTTCCTTAGACAGCTTTTGACCGTCCCTATCATCCTCTCATAGAAACCCCCGAACCAAGGGGCTCTGGGGGGTATGAATTTCCACTCACACCCCTTAACTTCTAGTTCTTGCACTCTGGCATTTTCTAAAATTTGGCTAAGCAGGTTGGAACCTAACTTAAAATTTGTAGCATTGTCGCTAATAATTAATTTAGGGCATGACCTTCTGGCCAGACATTTGAGACCATGACTACTCTAGATTTATCTGATCTTGCTATGAATCTAGAAGGAATTTTTCCAAAGGGTATCAGTCCAGATTTTGTTTTCAAGAAGCTGGAGCCATGTTCTTGAATTAGACCAGTTATTATTTTACAGTACTGGTCTGCTCCTATTAGTAGATCAATGAAATCTACTGTATCCTTTAAGTTTGGATCTAGGAGCCTAATTTCTTGGTCCTTCATGTACTTAATGAATTTTTCCATTCCATCCATCCTAATATTTTTAGGTAAACTTTCCAGAACTATAGCATTCAATCTTATATATTTAGAACCAGACCTTACTGTAAAATTCACTAAATCATAGGTCTTAGTTTCTATTTCTCCTATAAATCCTGAAATTTTCAAGTCCACCTGGCCACAAAATTTTAAATTTTAACTATCAGACAAATTTTTACTGATAAAAGTTCTCTGTGATCCTTGATGAGACAGAGTTTTTGCAACCTTGACAATTTTACCCCTAATTATGGGTATTGAGCCTATGGGCAGAGCTGTTGCATTGTCATGAGCACCCGTAAGTCTCACTGCACACACACACTGTGCCACTCTCCCAGTTGGTTGGCCCGCGTCACATAACAAAGAATGATGGAATCCATTATAGCATGAAGGACGTCTGCATAATTAAAATCTACAGTCCTCTGTCTTATGATGGCAAGTACATTTTTCACATCTTCCTAACTCTCTAATACGTTTTAGCCGGTTACCACGGCACTCATAATTTTTGCAATTAGTGGCTTTGTGGAGACCTTCACACAGAATACATTTAAATTGTGAGTTAGGATTAATTGGTTGATGTGGAACTCTGCCTGGGAATTGTGAGTTAGGATTAATTTGTTGGTGTGGAACTCTGCCTGGGAATTGTGAGTTAGGATTAATTTGTTGGTGTGGAACTCTGCCTGGGAATTGTGAGTTAGGATTAATTTGTTGGTGTGGAACTCTGCCTGGGAATTGTGAGTTAGGATTAATTTGTTGGTGTGGAACTCTGCCTGGGAATTGTGAGTTAGGATTAATGTTGGTGTGGAACTCTGGCTGGGAATTGTGAGTTAGGATTAATTTGTTGGTGTGGAACTCTGCCTGGGAATTGTGAGTTAGGATTAATTTGTTGGTGTGGAACTCTGCCTGGGAATTGTGAGTTAGGATTAATTTGTTGGTGTGGAACTCTGCCTGGATCTCTACAGGCTCCTGGGCCCGTATCCTCACTTACAATTAATACTAAACTTTGGTATTAACTCCCGGCTTTACGCTTAACCTCACACTTACTGTTATCCTCACTCACTCTTAACTTAATCTTTACTGTTAAGTTTGGTATCAACTTAATACTGCTGGCGAGGACTTCTAAATCCTTAATACCAAAGTTAATAGCAGGAAATATTCGAAATGGCCACCGCTTAGTAACTCCCATCGCCTCTTCAGAACTTATCGAATGCGAAATAAGTCTTTATATAACAAATACGAACGCTAAAGTTACAATTAGGTACTATATAGGCGCTGCAGAAGCTGAATATGTGGCTACATAGACCTACAAGACCTAGTTTGAAGAAGCATTATCTTGGCATTATGGGTGTCCATACGCCCATCCCTATTCTTTATTTCAGCGGCTATTACACGGGCACTATTCTGCTCAGTGAGCAGATTTCACTGAGCAGTTTTGAGGATTTTGCTCAACCAAAGCCTTTGATTGAGCAAACAGGGAACTACTTCGAAGCTATTTTTGCTCGTCATTTCAGTGAGCAAAAACGTTTTCTGTTATAAAGGACCGAAATTAGGACTATATTATTTATTGCAAGATAATTTTCTTCTAAAACTCTCAAGAAGACATCAACATGCCTGCTGACTGGACAGACGAGATGGAAAGCTTACTGATTGACTTAGTTCAGGCACATCCTACAATATGGAACATATATAGCCCTTTATTTGTTAAAAAAAAACATTAAAAAAAGAAAACATACACCCTCAATACCTAAGAAGCCTGACCCAAGTCATTTATTTACGGTGATACACAGGCGACAGGTGTGTTGCGAGCCCGTACAGGTGTGTAGTGACAGGTGTGGTGTATATGGTAAAGCGAGAGAGGCTAAGAGTGCAGTGTTAGCACCCGAGTGTGTGTGTCTGACCTAAAGAGCGAACGCGTAGTTCTCGTCCACTATAACGGCGTCAGCCCCGTACCGCCACGGCCACGGGTACGGCGCGGGCCACAGTGGTCCATAGAAGCTACTCTCGGGGATTACAGGAAGTTTAAATGAATCAAAAACCTTTGGCCTAATCAAAAAACCTTTCTTAATTAGGTATATTGAATTGAAAGAATTTAGTTTCGTACACTGATTTTGAGTATTTTCGTACATACCTGGTGTCATTTCGTAACTCTAGTAGTCAAGTTCAACTCTGCGCTGAGTGTACGAAACGACTATGGTTTCATATAGACTACGAAACAACTTTTGGTAATAATGGACGAGAGTTTCGCGGTCGTTTTCAGAGACCAACTATTTTTTCTTGGCCTACAATAGGTGCTTGTTCTAATGGAGTTTTATTTTGCGCAACCCCCCCACCCCCAAAAAAAAAAAAATAATTATAATAATAATGAAACCTAACCTAACCTTATAGGTTTTAATGAAACCTAACCTAACCTTAAAGGTTTTAATGAAACCTAACCTAACCTTATAGGTTTTAATGAAACAACCTAACCTTAAAGGTTTTAATGAAACCTAACCTAACCTTAAAGGTTTTAATGAAACCTAACCTAACCTTATAGTTTTTAATTAAACCTAACCTAACCTTAAAGGTTTTAATGAAACCTAACCTAACCTTAAAGGTTTTAATGAAACTTAACCTAACCTTAAAGGTTTTAATGAAACCTAATCTAACCTTATAGGTTTTAATGAAACCTAACCTAACCTTAAAGGTTTTAATGAAACCTAACCTAACCTTAAAGGTTTTAATGAAACCTAACCTAACCTTAAAGGTTTTAATGAAACCTAATCTAACCTTATAGGTTTTAATTAAACCTAACCTAACCTTAAAGGTTTTAATGAAACCTAATCTAACCTTATAGGTTTTAATCGAACCAAACCTAACCTTAAAGGTTTTAATGAAACCTAACCTAACCTAACAGGTTTTAATTAAACCTAACCTAACCTTAAAGGTTTTAATTAAACCTAACCTAACCTTCAAGGTTTTAATTAAACCTAATCTAACCTTATAGGTTTTAATTAAACCTAACCTAACCTTAAAGGTTTTAATGAAATCTAACCTAACCTTATAGGTTTTAATTAAACCTGACCTAACCTTATGTTTTAATTAAACCTAACCTAACCTTAAAGGTTTTAATTAAACCTAACCTAACCTTAAAGGTTTTAATTAAACCTAACCTAACCTTAAAGGTTTTAATTAAACCTAACCTAACTTTAACCACAAAGTATAGCCTACTTTTTTTTTCTTTTTTTTCTTCTTTTTTTTTGCGCAAAATAAAGCTATCTCCATTACAACAAACACCGCTTATTAGGAAGCGCTATGATAATTTGTATCATAACCGCACTCAGGTCTGTATGCATTTTGCTCATCAAAACACAGATCACCGTGTAATAGTTTCGTTGAGCAGCTCAGTGAAATCTGCTCACTGAGCATAAAAGTGCCCGTGTAATAGCGCCTTTATTGGGGCAGAAAAAGCGGATAATTTAGTTTCACCCAACCAACGATTTTCTGATGCGCCTTATGTTTTTCTGGTGTGTTTTTATGTGTTTTGAATGAATCTGCTAACCGTTTCTGTCGCAATTTTTTTTTTTTTTTTTTTTTTTTTTTGGTAGAGTTTTTTTTTTTTCTTCAAGTCAGGTAAAGTTTAGGTTAGGTTAGGTATAGGTAAAAGTTAGGTTAGGTTTAGGTTCATTTTTAAAAAAAATTTTTGTCATTTTTGCAAAAAAAAAAAAAAAAAAAAAAAAAATGCGACAGAAACGGTTAGAAGATTCATTCAAAACACATAAAACACACCAGAAAAACATAAGGCGCATCAGAAAATCGTTGGTTGGGTGAAACTGTAAATTGACCAAAATAACTATATTTAATCAGTCTTTGAGAAAGTGGTGGTCATGGCTTTGAGTTAGTAGACAAAATGCAGCAATGTTTGAGTAATAAGTTTGAGATGAGCTATAGTAGTGTAAGTAGGGGAAATATTTTTTTGAAAATAATTGCACCACAGAAAAATAGGTAATTATTAAAGAGAGCTGGGCTCTTTCTGCCGTCCTTACTACTCGCGTTTTCTGTATAATTTAAACTCCCCCATGTAGTGATGATACTATGATAACTTCTAGAAAACAAAAATTAGATCTATATTTTCACTAGTAACCAGTAGAAAAGTTGATTTGCATTGACCGGCTGTGAGTCTTCGCTGCACTGCAGCCAGCCTGGCCGGCCGGCCGGGCGACCGTACACCATTAGATTTGATCAATTAGCCTAAACAACCAAATAAGGGATAACCAAAATCTAGCATAGACCTAAAATAGCTTAAACATAACCTGAACCAAACCTAAACGTGACCCAATCTAAACCTAACCTAGCCATCATCATATGAACTTGTTTATGAAAAAACTAACAGGTAAAATATTTCATATACGTATCAATTCAACACTTGCATTATGTTTTTTTTGTCTATAATCAGCAGTATCAAAAAAAGTGGCTAAATAGGGTTTTTTTCCATAATTTTCTTCCAAGCTCTTCACACACACACACAATTATTATATTAGTATTTGCTGGAATTTAATTGTTGAAGGGTCTACAGGGCAAGGGAAAGGAGTACACACACACACACCTAGCATAGTTTTACTTCAGCATTACCAATATTTAATATTATCTCTCTCACCCCACTATACCAGCAATAGACTGAACAGCTAGGCTGGGTTATCTGCAGCTTAGGTTAGTAACGAGCAGGGGGATCGGGTGGGGGAGGCACCCCCATAGGTCAAGTTACGTTACCAACCACCAACCAGTGTCACCAGTTACCAATTCAAACTGCTGCTTCAGTGTTCTAGGACAAGCGGGAAAAGTTTGTGTGCAAAAATTTAAATAGCTTTTTATTCTTCCTTATCATCTATTACCAGTGGAACTGTCGCCGAACATTTCCACGTCGGCGAGATTTTCTCGGTTGGCGTTTCGGCGAGAGTTCCTATTGGTTTTCTTAAGTTTAGATGTGCTTTTAAATTTAAAATTTTCTCACCCGTTTTTGGGGAATATATTTTCTATACCTGTGACAGATTAAATAAAGACACAACATCTATCTATTCAGGAAAAATTAAAGTTTCGTCCTCGAATCCGTGTGCCCAATAACGAAAGGTTACCAATAAAAGGAATTTTACTCCTACCCCAGCTACGTAGCCTACGTAGGGAAAGTCTTATTACAATCTCAAGCAATGAAGCTGTGGTCACATCACATCCACAGTCTTGTTTCCAACGCTGTCAGATGGAATAAAATGGGTTGTTTCCATTACAAGAAAGCAAGGAAGCCATTCAATAGGGAAACTATACGGTCTGCATTGACTTTATGGTACTCGAGATCTCGTCGACCCCGTGTCGGGACGAGAATTTTTTGGGAGACGAGAGCACAGTCTAATACTGTGGGCGAGAGTATACCCCACTGACCCGGCACGTACTGAAGTTACCCAAAGTCCTCTCCGCTACATACAAACATTAATACACACAATGACAGCGTCACACCCCTCACAACCTTGCTAATGACAACGCTTTTACATGAAAGGCCGTCGTGGATTGACTGAAAAAGTGAAAACACTCCCACGGCAACACCTTTATAATCGTCGATTTATACAATTCTTGAACATTTTCTTCCGTGTTAAACATTATATATGGCTTTATACTGTTTATCTAGTAATGATTTAATCTTCAAATGATACATTTCTTAATTTTTCTTAGAAAAAATATTTTCTTTTTTTTCGGTAGTTTTGGTTTTGTACAAAGCGTCCTTAGCAAAGGGTTTACACTCTATTAGCCAGGGATCTGCTAATACCTACACTCAAAGTGGATGGGGATAGCATATGCATTTCCGTAATACCAACTTTTACAGTTAAGAGTAACACTTAAGAATAAATATTAATTGTAAGTGAGGATCCAGGACCTTCTTGGATTGCAAAAAATTTAGCCTCATATATTTTAGAGGGCAAAGAGGGTCTTTCATCCTTTTTCTCTCCTTCCCTTTAATCCTTCTTGTAATCCTTGGATTGTAAATTATTTATAATGTCTAAGAGACTAGTTCTAATGTCTTCTACAGAAGGATAATCCTTTTTTGACTTCAACTGAACTTGATCTACAGTTAGGTTAGGCAATTTATCTACCAAGAAAGTGGACAACAACCGGCTAGATTCTTCTAAATTACAACCTGCATTTTCTGCTCTTTTCAAGTAACTCTCTAACTCTGCTCTAAATTCAGACAGAGATTGAAAATTATGAGAGAGTACTTTGATATTAATCAATTTTCTTGCAAGGTCTCTCAACTTTTTATCTCTGTTCTCGTAGGTTTTCTTCAGTAAATCTACCGCACACTGATAGCTAGCGGTTTTTGAAGGAAATCCTGAAATGAGCTTGCCAGCATCACCCTTTATCTGACCTTTTAGGTAATTCAATTTATCCACTGCAGTCAACTCTGGGCCCGTATCCTCACTTACAATTAATACTAAACTTTGGTATTAACTCCCGACTTTACGCTTAACTTCACACTTACTGTTATCCTCACTCACTCTTAACTTAATCTTTACTGTTAAGTTTGGTATCAACTTAATACTGCTGGCGAGGACTTCTAAATCCTTAATACCAAAGTTAATAGTAGGAAATATTCTAAATGGCCGCCGCTTAGGAACTCCCATCGCCTCTTCAGAACTTATCGAATGCGAAATAAGTCTTTATATAACAAATACGAACGCTAAAGTTACAATTAGGTACTATATAGGCGCTGCAGAAGCTGAATATGTGGCTACATAGACCTACAAGACCTAGTTTGAAGAAGCATTATCTTGGCATTATGGGCGTCCATACGCCCATCCCTATTCTTTACTTATTGGGGCAGAAAAAGCGGATAATTTAGTTTCACCCAACCAACAATTTTCTGATGCGCCTTATGTTTTTCTGGTGTGTTTTTATGTGTTTTGAATGAATCTGCTAACCGTTTATGTCGCAATTTTTTTTTTTTTTTTTTTTTTTTTTTTTTTTTTTTTTTTTTGGTAGATAAAGGTTTTTTTTTTTTTCTTTTTTTTCAAGTTAGGTAAAGGTTAGGTTAGGTATAGGTTAGGTTAGGTTAGGTTAGGTATAGGTAAAAGTTAGGTTAGGTTTAGGTTCATTTTTTTGTTTTTTTTTTATCATTTTTGCAAAAAAAAAAAAAAAAAAAAAAAAAAATGCGACAGAAACGGTTAGAAGATTCATTCATAACACATAAAAACACACCAGAAAAACATAAGGCGCATCAGAAAATCGTTGGTTGGGTGAAACTGTAAATTGACCAAAATAACTATATTTAATCAGTCTTTGAGAAAGTGGTGGTCATGGCTTTGAGTTACTTAACCGTAGAGTAGACAAAATGCAGCAATGTTTGAGTAATAAGTTTGAGATGAGCTATAGTAGTGTAAGTAGGGGAAATATTCTTTTGAAAATAATTGCACCACAGAAAAATAGGTAATTATTAAGGAGAGCTGGGCTCTTTCTGCCGTCCTTACTACTCGCGTTTTCTGTATAATTTAAACTCCCCCATGTAGTGATGATACTATGATAACTTCTAGAAAACAAAAATTAGATCTATATTTTCACTAGTAACCAGTAGAAAAGTTGATTTGCATTGACCGGCTGTGAGTCTTCGCTGCACTGCAGCCAGCCTGGCCGGCCGACCGGGCGACCGTACACCATTAGATTTGATCAATTAGCCTAAACAACCAAATAAGGGATAACCAAAATCTAGCATAGACCTAAAATAGCTTAAACATAACCTGAACCAAACCTAAACGTGACCCAATCTAAACCTAACCTAGCCATCATCATATGAACTTGTTTATGAAAAAACTAACAGGTAAAATATTTCATATACGTATCAAATTTAACACTTGCATTTTGTTTATTTGTCTATAAATCAGCAGTATCACAAAAAAGTGGCTAAATATGGTTTTCCATAATTTTCTTCCAAGCTCTTCACACACACACAATTATTATATTAGTATTTGCTGGAATTTAATTGTTGAAGGGTCTACAGGGCAAGGGCAAGGAGTACAAACACACACACACTAGCATAGTTTTACTTCAGCATTACCAATACTTAATATTATCTCTCTCAACCCCACTATACCAGCAATAGACTGAACAGCTAGGCTAGGTTATGTGGTTAAGTTATCTGCAGCTTAGGTTAGTAAAGAGCAGGGGGATCTGGGGGGGGGGAGGCATCCCCATAGGTCAAGTTACGTTACCAACCACCAACCAGTGTCACCAGTTACCAATGTCAAACTGCAGCTTCAGTGTTCTGGGACAAGCGAGAAAAGTTTGTGTGCAATAATGAAATAGCTTTTATTCTTCCTTATCATCTATTACCAGTGGAACTGTCGCCGAACATTTCCACGTCGGCGAGAGTTCTCGGTTGGCGTTTCGGCGAGAGTTCCTATTGGTTTCTTAAAAGTTTAGATGTGCGTTTAATTAAATTCTCACCCGTTTTTGGAGGTATATATTTTCTATACTGTGACAGATTAAATCAAGACACAACATCTATCTATTCAGGAAAAATTAAGTTTCGTCCTCGAAATCCGTGGTGCCCAATAACGAAAGGTTACCAATAAAAGGAATTTACTCCTACCCCAGCTACGTACGTAGGGAAAGTCTTATTACAATCTCAGGCAAATGAAGCTGTGGTCACATCACATCCACAGTCTTGTTTCCAACGCTGTCAGATGGAATAAAATGTTAGTTCCATTACAAGAAAGCAGAGGAAGCCATTCAGATAGGGAAACTATACGGTCTGCATTGACTTTATGGTACTCGAGATCTCGTCGACCCTGTGTCGGGACGAGAATTTTGGTAGACGAGAGCACAGTCTAATACTGTGGGCGAGAGTATACCCAGCTGACCGGGCACGTACTGAAGTTACAATGTCTCTCCGCTACATACAAACATTTAATACACACAATGACAGCGTCACACCCCTCACAACCTTGCTAATGACAACGCTTTTACATGAAAGGCCGTAGTGGATTGACTGAAAAAGTGAAAACACTCCCACGGCAACACCTTTATAATCGTCGATTTATACAATTCTTGAACATTTTCTTCCGTGTTAAACATTATTTATGGCTTTATACTGTTTATCTAGTAATGATTTAATCTTCAAATGATACATTTCTTAATTTTTCTTAGAAATATATTTTCTTTTTATTTCGGTAGTTTGGTTTTGTAAACAAGCGTCCTTAGCAACGGGTTTACACTCTAAGTAGCCAGGGATCTGCTAATACCTACACTCAAAGTGGATGGGGATAGCATATGCATTTCCGTAATACCAACTTTTACACTTAAGAGTAACACTTAAGAGTAAATATTAATTGTAAGTGAGGATCCGGACCCTGATCTTTTAGCTTTGAAGGACAAATCGCGAACTAAGTAGATTGTCATTCATTCCTACCCTGTAAACATGTAGGGTGGGTTGGGGAGATACCGTACATGTGGATGTAACGTACAAATGCTCCCTTGGCCATATTTATAGGTTTAGGATAGTTACCGTATAAATGTAGTAAGAGGAAAGGGGTTCGATCAGCTGAGCGGGAGAGATTTGGATGGTCGGCGCTTGGATAATTTTAGAGGTGAGTTTTGTTGTTTTTGGCATGTCCCATGTAATATTTGGCCTCCATTTCATGGTCTCTTGTGTTCATGAATATGCCAGCAGTGTGGGGGTAAGGTATTAAGTATCGAAATGTGTTCAGTTGTGATGTACCAAAGGGATATAAAGACATTCCAGCCACACGAACAATCCGAAATGTTGGTTTACATGTGAATGGCGTCATGTGGACACTTCGTACAGTGTGGTTTTTAAATGTAGGTAACATCCACAGTGTAAACAAATTTTTTTTAATTCTGGTATGGGTTATGTGTTTTCAATAATGTCAAGTAGGATGCAGCAACATAATATTAGATAGTGACACCTATCACAGTAGTGATTTCATTCATCTGTTCATAATCCTTGTGGTGTTTTACCAGTATGTTTCTTGTGTTTAGTAACTGAACAAGAACATAGGCTATAGGCCTATATCTACATTCTAAAGGTAATTCCAAGCAGTGTTAAGTTCAATCAAATTAAAATATGCCAAATATTGCATTAAATCATCTGCATTTATTATAAATAATTATTAATTTATGTTTCCCTTCTGGAAGTGCTACAGAAGCACTTCCATGATTAAGTACATTATGTAGGGTAATGAAAGTATTAATAGGATTGCAAATATATATTAAAAAAAAAAAAATCCAGGAACTTCAAAGTCAAATTATTTCACTTTTTTTTACTTTAACTTTTTAATTGATTAAAATTGCTTGCACTATTATATTGCTAATATAAATTGATTTGATTTCATCACTAGGGTCCATTTCATGAAATGTGTTGCCCTAATTCAACTGTGCTTGATTTTTTTATTTTCAATTTTTTTTTTTACTTATCGATAAATATCTCTGTATGGAGCGTCCTCACCTATGGATGGTCCGTACGTTTTTAGTTTTTTTTTTCAGGCCTATTTTTCAGTTGCTTTTATCATGTTGCCAGAGTTGTGCCTTACACATAATGGAGTCCATATCTTATATTTTGTAATACATAATAAAAAAATTCAGATTTCACTCAATTTTTTTTTTCCTGATTTAAAAAAAAAAAAGTGTACGGTACATCCCCAACCCACCCTACACATTAATCTAACATTGTATTTTTTTCTAATCTCAAGTTGTTTCAGCTTTAATAAAGATGCATTTCTATAATCATGTATTATATCCTTATTAACTTAATCCTGTTATTTTTCCTTTAATGCATATTTTTCGCTTTAAAGACTAGCAAAGTAGACAATGTTAACATGAATGCTGGTTTATTAAGATCCTTGCTTTAATTTTGATAAGTACTTATTGGGCAGGAACTTCCACAATGATTTGGGCATCGGAGAAGCTGTTTGTGTACATGTCCCTATTGCAGCAACAACCTCACCTTCAAGAATGCAAATTTCAGTTTTTTACGGATCTTATAAAAGGAGGAATTCATGATATCATAATTTTCGATAGAAAGTTACTCCAACTTGCCATAAAAAAATATGATATCGGGAATTCTTCCTTTAAAGATGCATAAAGGACAGATAACTAGAATTGCATTCCTGGAGGTGCAGAGGTGCAGTTTTTTCACCTTCTGGAGGGGTGCATAATTGCACCCTATTTGTACAATAGGGTGTAAGTTTGCACTCCTCCAGAAGGTGCAATAACTGCAGTTTTGAACGTGGGTGCAGCTTTTGCACCTTTAAAGGTGCAAAAGTGGGACCTAATTTTGCACCTTTAAATGTGCAAAGTTTCACCTTAAAGGTGCATTTGTTGCACCCATATGGGTGCAAAAGTGCATCCCTCCAAAAGGTGCAAAAGTTGCACCTATAAAGGTGCAAAACCTGCACCCCTAAAGGTGCATTTTTTGCACCCATATGGGTGCAAAATTGAACCCAAAATTCCAATTCCAAAAGGTACAAAAAGTTGCACCCTAGTATTAAGGTGCAACCTTGCACCCTTAAAGGTGCAAAATAGGTGATATCGTTTTGCACCTTTAAAGGTGCAAAGTTGCACCCCTAAAGGTGCATTTGCTGCACCTATATGGGTGCAAAAGTGCACCCCTCCAAAAGTTGCACCTATAAAGGTGCAAAACCTGCACACCTAAAGGTGCATTTTTTGCCCCCCTTAGTCAAATTTACTAATGTGGGTACTCAAAACGGTGAACTTGACGAACTGGTTAGTCATTTTGTTTTGACTAAGACCATACTCAGATTTACTAGGTAGTTAGTTACTCAAAAAATGACTAACCATTGTTACTCAGCGTGACTAACTTGGGTTACTCGTTTTAGACCCCACGGCTTGAGTATGCTAAGTTAGTCACCATGACTAACTTTTGTTTTGTGTGTATAGAAGACGCAACCCGGCCCAGCAGGACCACTGTTCACCGCGGACCTGAAAACTCTAAACGCGATAAAATCCTTACGACACCCTCCCAAATGCAAGTCTGACATGGCTTTCCGGAGAGGGTCCCAAGTCTAATTTAGGGGTCCCCAGGCACAGCTGAGGCCTGTGGTGCGGTCAGATGGTGGTAGTAAGGTCGCGAGTCGTCTCAGCCTCAGCCTTCTTCCTCCGGTAAAGTCGCTGATGTGTCGAGGTAATGGTAGTTTATGCACACCTCCCACCCGCCTCCGCCAAAACTGGGCCGTAAAGGCGGATTGGCCACATCAAGAAAGAAAAGTTGGCTACGCATAAATCAACAATTTTTCTCAGTGAATTACCTAAAAATTATTATCCGTGCGTCTGACGGGCAAAGATTTGTAGGCAATGTTGCAGTTTATCGCTCTAATACATTTCATGATTTTCAGGATGGGTTGAAAAATCGTCAGGTTCATTTTTTATTAATTAACCTTGCGTGTTTCTTATTCCACTACACACTTATAAAATGGCACACTCAATTTTATATTATAGTTACGAAAAAAACAAAGTTAGATATTTTCACTTCATGCGAAAGCTATTTTACCTCGGAATATGTAAAACAAATACAAACACGCACACACATACGGACGCGCACACACACACGCACACACACACACACACAGTAAGCAGGACTAGCGATGCTCCCTTTGAACTCCATTTTTCGGCAATTTCTCTCGAGTGACGGCCGACTGTGAGCAGCAACAGGACACGACCATTACCATATACAGTGGCTTCACCGCTTCCCTCCCTCCTCCCCCGTCCAAACACCTGTCGGGGTCCCCTCCCAGCCTCATACACATTTTCACATTCACCCTGCGACTCCACGTTTTTTTTTTGTCGCACCGTACATTTGTAAAAATATCACTTTTTATTCATATCTGAAACTGGCCACAATTCCAAGTAACACTTAATTACTTTCGTACTTTTAAAAATATGAGGGAAAAAGTTAAAAACGCAATTTTCTTTAAAATATACTAAAAATTGAATTTAAGCTTGCAAATAAATCGACAAAATAATCATTATTGCAATTTTTTATGTTTTCTCTCTCAGATAACACTGAACAACTAAAAAAAATTACCGAGACATTTCACAATCAAGGCGCATATATTTGAGTAACCCAAAATTTGGCGTTATAGGTTTCAGTACAAGAAAACTTCACTTGCAGAACCAACAATGCTCCCTTCCAGGGTGGGTATTTTCGAAGGGGCTCTAAACTACACCCTCTTAGCGTCCTAAGACCGACTTAGTTTACCGGCAGCTAAAGGAAGATTTACGGAAGCATTTTCGGGCACATCTACTAGCCCGTGTACCGGCCACACAAAACACACCGGTCGCGGCCTGTCGGCGATGAAAACGGGGCTGGCAGAGCGCCGTGATGTTAGTCGGGGTGTTTTCATCCGGGGCCTGTCGCAGCGGCGGATGAAATCAGTCGGTCGCTGAAAATTTCGTCGGGCGCCTGCCGCCTGCGGTGTGGCGCCTTCGGCGCGCCTCCCCTCGCTCGGCAGATATATAATTGTACCCGTTATAATGTATTTTATGATAATAAGGTATTATATATGGCGTATTAATATAGCTATGACGTATATATAAGTACATATATGGCTGCACATGCAGCATCACGCAACAAGCATTTTCGGACACTGTTCATGTTGTCACCGGGGCTCCGACGCTATTTCATGAGGCGGCGGTGTTCGTGGGCTCGTCCGGCGAACCGTGCCTCGCCATTTTATGGCGAATGACCAGTTAGTTGTGTTTGAGGAATTAGGAGAATGCAACCTTCTTATGCATAATACAGCGCGTCAATAAAGTATATTTGGCGTGAAATGCTATACCACAGTAGTCTTCTCTCCTCTTCATGTTGTCACCACTGGTCCGACTGTACTATATCTTCATCAGGCGCCGGTGCTTCGTCTCGTCTCGTCGCATCATGCCTCTCTCACTTTTGCCGACACCGCGTCCGGTCGTCGTCGTTTGCCGCTTACGGTCGGGCCAACCCTTCTCTCGTGCCCTAACCTCAGCGCGTCCGACCCAGTCTCTCATTTCGTCGATATCCTCTATCCACGCTGAGGTTTCTTCTTCTATTCTTCTTCTCCTCTCTCTTCTCTCCTGAGTTGCTCTATGTACTTTTCTCTACGTAATCATGTCTCCTCGCTCTCCTTCTCCTGGTTTCCAGTATTTTCTGCTACATCCTCTGTCACTCGCCAGGTCTCTCTTTCTCTCTCTCTCTCTCTCTCTCTCTCTCTCTCTCTCTCTCTCTCTCTCTCTCTCTCTCTCTCTCTCTCTCTCTCTCTCTCCTTTTTTTTTCTTCTATTATTTTCTTCTCCCTCCTCTTCCTTCCCCCTTTTAATCCTCCACACACACATAAGCCGATGTGATATTATCGTGAATAACGAAACTTTTTATCTGGTGAGTTTTGATATGTTTAGAATTAATCTCCTAACCGTTTCTGTCGCAAATCATATTTATTCCCCCAGCCCACCCCTATATATATAGCAAAAAATAGCCCAACAATAATATATATATAAGTATTATATATATATATATATATATATATATATATATATATATATATATATATATATATATATATATATATATATATATATATATATATATAATAATATTTATACATAGTGTATTATACAGCCTAATATACTATATACCATCAAAAATATATAATATATAACCAATAATATAACCATTGTTGTTATGGTGACGAAGAAAATTGCGGGCTAAGACGACCCCAACCCTGCCTTAGTTTACACTCGCTGCGCTGTCTTAGGCGGAGCGAAATTTGCTTCCGAAAATGTCCAACTAGCGCTAAGATGGTCTTAGTCCCCTAAGATGGTCTTAGTAGTGTTCGAAAATGCCCCCCCAGTACCATAACACTCACTCACGCTCACATATACACGTACTCACACGTACATACAGTTCCACTATATCTCACATCGCAAGAAGAAAACATGCATGATCAATGTAAATGTAAGCAAGTTTTGAAGTTAGAGGAAATTAATAAAACTTGAATAAAATAACACCGAGTGAAAAGAGAAATATTTTGAAGATCTCACCCTTCCTTTCAGATGCAGGGAGTTCAAAGTTACTATATGACATTCAGGTATGGGCTATGCAGCATCAAGTTAATTAATGGATTTCTCACTCTCTCCTCTATCTTATGCTCGTAAGGTTTTCCTGTACCCTCCGCTCAAGTTGTAGTGAAAAAGATGGTCTTGCTGAATACATACGGCATGCGTGTGCGTGTGCATGTACATTGTACTGTATATATATATATATATATACACACAGGGTGTAACACGAGTTTCTGCAAATATTGCTACTGGTGAAAGAACATGTAATTCTAAGCACAAAATATTCTATAACCATATGCTTTTTGAAGCTTCCTTTAGACTTGAGATGCAGTTAGAAAAATTAGTGCGGCCAGTAATTTCACCATGGCAGGCGTTTGCCGCTCGGTGACATTTTGAATGATTTAATCATAATGTTTACTAGTAATGGAGCATTACATTATCTTATAGCAACACAACTGGTATTAATGGACATGTTATTACTAAATAAGCAGTACATAAGAACAGCAGGGCTGTAATAAACAATATTTTAAAAAGCTACATGGCATCGTGTCAGGGAGGGGTAGGATGGAACACGTGACTCAGCTGATCGGCGTGAGGCCTCGCAGCCTAGTCCCTCCTTCCTCCCCCGCCCCGACGCGTTGCCCACTTAGCCTTTTACAGTATTGTTTATTACAGCCCTGCTGTTCTCATGTACTGCTTATTTAGTAATAACATGTCCATTAATACCAATTGTGTTGTTATAAGATAATGTAATGCTCCATTACTAGTGAGCATTATGGTTAAATCATTCAAAATGTCACCGAACGGCAATCACCTGCCATGGTGAAATTACTGGCCGCGCTAATTTTTCTAACTTCATCTCACGCCTAAAGGAAGCTTCAAAAAGCATAGTTATAGAATATTTTGTGCTTAGAATTACATGCTCTTTCACCAGTATCAATATTTGCAGAAACTCGTGTTACACCCTGTATAGACGCCACAGGACACCTAGCTTCTTAGAAGTTGTTTTAGCAAGCGATGAGATGTGAGATTTCCATTTCAGATTTTTAGTAAAGGATAGTCCAGGAATGTTCATTGTAGAAGAGGGAGATAGTTGATTGTCATTGAAGAAGAGGGGATAGTTATCTGGTTGGTTTTGTCTAGTAGATAGGTGAAGAAATTGGGTTTTTGAGGCACTGAACAAAACAAGGTTTGCAGTTGCATCAGAAATTATAGAAAGATCAGATGTTAGGCGCTCGGTGGCATCTCTCCGTGAATCACTTAGCTCCTGTTGAGTTGGACGTCTAATAAACGACGTTGAAAAATGCAGGGTAGATTCATCAGCGTAGGAGTGGATAGGGCTTTGAGTTAGACTTAGAAGACCATTAATGCATAATATAAAGAGAGTGGGTGATAGGACAGAACCCTGGGGAACACCACTATTGATAGATTTAGGAGAAGAACAATGTCCGTCTACAGTAGCTGCAATAGAACGGATTGAAAGGAAACTGAAGATGAAGGTACATAGAGAAGGATAGAAACCGAATGAGGGTAGTTTGGAAATTACAGATTTGTGCCAGACTCTATCAAAAGCTTTTGATATGTCAAGGGCAACAACAAAAGTTTCACAGAAACCCCTAAAGGAGGATGACCAAGATTCAGCTAGGAAAGCTAGAAGATCGCCAGTAGATCGCCCTTTACGGAAACCGTACTGACGATCAGATAGAAGATTGTGAGCAGATGGATGCTTAAGAATCTTCTTATTAAGTAGAGATTCAAAAGCTTTAGAAAGGCAGGAAGTCAAAGCTATAGGACGGTAGTCTGAAGGATTAGAACGGTCACCCTTCTTAGGAACAGATTGGATGTGAGCAAACTTCCAGCAAGAAGGAAAGGTGTAAGTAGATAGACAAAAACGGAAAAGTTTGACCAGGCAGGGTGCAAGCACAGAAGCACAATTTTTGAGAACAATAGGAGGGACTCCGTCAAGACCGTAAGCCTTTCTAGGATATCGGCCAGAAAGGGCAAAGAAAACATGATTACGAAGGATCTTGATAACAGGCATAATATAGTCAGAGGGTGGAGGAGAAGGAGGAGGATGAAGAAGCCCTTCATCAACCAGAGTGGAATTTTCAGCAAAGGTTTGAGCGAACAGTTCGGATTTAGAAATAGATAAGACAGCTGTGGAGCCATCTGGGTGAAGCATAGTAGGGAAAGATGAAGAAGAAAAATTGTTAGAGCTGTTATTAGCTAGATGCCAAAAGTCACGAGACGAATTCGATTCAGAAAGATTTTGACATTTTCTATGAATGAAGGAGTTTTTGGTAAGTTGAATAGTACATAAGTACATACATAACATAAGTACTATGGGTAAAACAAGTATCGGTGCACTATATGCGTGAAACATTCTGACACTGCGGAACGAAGAAAACGAAAACCCTCCCATATCATCAGCATTTGACCGAATGTTTACAGTATTCATCGGACCCCTATGCACCGATACTTGTTTTACCCATAGTACATACATACGTAAGTACACTACACTCCAAATTATATTTAATGAATAAGATATCAGACCCTTAACCTCAGACTCCTCATTCAGAGTCCTCTGGCGATAGTTCCATCTTGAGCAGGTCCATGTTCCCCTTCATGAAGACCAATTTCAAAATTATCTGAGGTCAGCCTCGCTCTCTTGGCCTTCATGATGTCCGACCACTGTGAGAACAGTCTCTCCACAGCTGCAGAGCTGGGTATCGCCGTATTGTACTTAAAGAACACATCTCCTCAAGCGGCACAGAAAAAGGTGGGAAACATGCCCTGCTCCAGCAGCTTGTTCCTCTGCTTCTCTGAACACCAACTCTCAAGCTCTTTCCCCATCTTGTTGGAGAGGCGGGTAGAGTTGGTGCCCTCTGTAGCTGTGGTTCCTCGGCTCATCAAAGCATGGAAATAATATATATATTTGTAATATATATATATATATATATATATATATATATATATATATATAATAGTAAAGATTTTAAGTAATCGATGTCAGAAAAAAATTATACTGTTACTTAAGCCCGGTTCCCACCTTCCCGCTTGTACGGCCGCCGTACAACAACAAAGACGTCACAATGACGTCACAACAAAGTCTACCGCACCGCCGTACCGCTGTACGGCCGCCGTACAAAGTTAAACTCAAGTCATCTCTCCCGCTCGGCGGTGTCCGCTCGAGCGGAGTTGCCAACTGTGCCCAGTTACCACAAATACCACTCAAGCGGTGATGATGGTGACGTCATTGTTGTTGTATGGCGGCCGTACAAGCGCGAAGGTGGGAACCGGGCTTTAGAAAAAATAATGCTTGGTTTTGTTTTTAAAAATATTATTGCACTTAAATCATAAATATTACAATAATTTATCAGCATTACGCTCAAGATTGCTAATATACTGACTTGGAGTAATGAACTGTCACAACTGAACTGAAGATGCAGTAGATCTCGATACAATTAATAAGTGTCACCTTGAAAAAACCATCCTCTTCGTCTTCATCTGGGCTGCTGCTTTCTGAGGTATCCAAGACAGCCTGCTCCGTGACCTCGAACAGCAGTCTTGATTTCACGGCATCTACCTTCTCAGGGTTAAGAAGGCGGACCACAGGCAGCTTGAGGAGGTGGTGGATTGCTGTCATTCAATCATTATCGGGCACACGCCGGGGGGTGCGTTGCCTCGCCCCAGTGGCGGAACTGTGGGGGGGCCTGGGGGGTCACGTGCCCCCCCGTTTCAGGGTGGTGCCCCCGGGGGCCCCCCCATTTCAGGGTGGTGCCCCCGGGGGCCCCCCCATTTCAGGGCGGTGCCCCTCATTTGAATAACTAGATATATTGGTAACATATTGAGAAGAATTACCCAATAGTGTTAATTGGCAGCGAGCGAAGCGAGCTGCTTCTTACCATAAGACCCGTGGAACCAAGTTTAAGCCAAAAAGTGTATAACTACTCTTAAATATTGTCGGATTGAGCTGAAATTTCACATGCAAGTAGTGCTGTCAAAATCAATGGGGGTCTGTGAAACAAACTTTTTGCGTAGAACAAGCCCTTAATGAGTAATTAGCGTAAACTACTCTTAAATATTGTCGGATTGAGCTGAAATTTCACATGCAAGTAGTGCTGTCAAAATCAATGGGGGTCTGTCAAACAAACTTTTTGCGTAGAACAAGCCCTTAATGAGTAATTAGCGTAATTAGTTAATTGGCTGGAACGTGGCTCGCTGCCACGTTCCAGCCGCAAGAACTGAGCCAAAAGCAAAGGGGCCAGAGGCTGGACGCCTATACTTGATATAAAATCTATATTTAGTATTGGATCTATAGTAACATGATGATGCAACAAATGCATCCATATATATTATAATATATATACACCTCATTATATATATATATATATATATATATATATATATATATATATATATATATATATATATATATATATATATATATATATATATATATAATATATAATATATGTATATATATATATATATATATAATCCTGTCTGGTCAGGGCTGTCCCCTACTACTGGTAACATGTAACCCAGTACAAGTAGCCACATGGTCGGATTGTCAGCGAATAAAACGACTCCCCCACTGGTTTCACCAGTGAGAATTTAAGGGTGTGCTGGACACCCAGATGGACTAAATATGAGACCATCTTTATGGGCAGATGAATTCACTATTGAGTCAATGGCCGTCCAACCCCAGCTATGGGTGAGATAGTGGGCAGCCTGGGGTTAATCCCTACAGGGGGTTCTGCGTCCCTGTCCACGTTGAGCAGTAAGACCAATCCCTGATATAGATTGGTTGGGGAGGGATTGGTTTTACACCCCCTTCCTGTAAAACCTCCCGGGCAGGTGGGGCTCGTTAGCCATGGTAGGCAATCCACCTGGGAGAGGGACAACTCTGACAGCAAACCTGGGCATTTGGGGCTCGTTAGCCATGGTAGGCAATCCACCTGGAAGGAGGGACAACTCTGACAACAAACAGTCTGACACACAACAGTTGGGGCTCGTTAGCCATGGTAGGCAATCCACCTAGGCCCTCGGCTGAAAACTGGGGTTGCCTGTCAGACGGACTATCCTGAGCGAGTCCATAACACCATGGGCTATGCCAATCCGCCGTAAGACTTCATGACGTGACTCACCATGATTATGGACTGCGCTACCAAGGTATGTAAAACGCATGCCACAAATTTATATGATGAACGCCGATAATGAAATTGGAAGCGTATCATCGACCGTCTAACCTCATAGGGAAAATCTGACGTTAAACCGAAAGATGATGATGATGATGATGATTGGCAGCGAGCGAAGCGAGCTGCTTC
>JACEEZ010013560.1:808399-848399 GCA_016584305.1 Chionoecetes opilio | reverse complement strand
GCATATGTATGGTGTTGGGTGTATGGTCTTTAAGGACGAGCATTTTGGATCTGCAGGAGGAAAGAGAGCTTGGTTTAGGCGAGACAGATCAAAAGATTGGACTGGGCAAGACGTCGGTCAGGCTCCTTGTGCCTCTTCACCTATCTACCTTCCTAATTTACTCACTTTCCCCACTCAAAACACTATTCACTGCTCCTTACAACACCTATCTAACCTCCCATACTAGCAAAACAAGGATTCCTACCTGCATGAGGAAAGAGGGCTTGGTTTAGGCGAGGCAGATCAGAAGATTGGACTGGGCAAGACGCCGATCAGGCTCCTTGTGCTCTCTTCCCGCCAATTTTCCCTCCAATTTTTGCACCCAGCTGTTCTTCCACGGGCGCGACCCCGTAGGAGCTCGACCCGCTAACTTTAAAAAAAATGACTTCTTTTTATCTTCTACCTTCAATCCCTCTTCCCAAAAATTGTACAGAGCGATATGCGTGCAATTTCCCCAACCAATAAGCTCCACAACCATTCAGCCATCAATCAGGCCTCACAACTCCTTCTGCTTACACCTAACTGACCAAAACTCGACAAACCTGAGCCTCTGTGTGAGGAAAAACATTAATTTAATGCGGTCTTCCCTCTTATTACATTAACCCCTGGCACCCGGCATGACACAGCTTTTCCCTCCGGAAGAAATGTTTTTACTCACACCTACAAAAATGGGTTCATTCCTTTGCTACTTCGTTACAAAACTTGATCTCATGGTACATTCATATCATAACCTATCTGGGGTTCAACTAGCAGATAACAAACTCGGCCTTTCTCATCACTCCCTCAAACTTCAGCATAAAAACCATGGCCAATACCCTGGCAACTTAAACGTGGTTCCTTGCAAACCAGTTGCCTTGCTGAAATTTTCAAAAACACTTTGTTTCATAACCTGGCACAGTTGCTAAACTCGTCTTTCATGAGAAGGAAGACTGAATGACCTTGCCACAGCTGGGCCAGATCCCGGACACTCGATGGTTAAGTTAGCCTTCCAGACTCTTGACCCTTTCACTCTGAACATATAACAAAATAATTTCAGTCACTCAGCTTCATTTGCTCTCACATTCACCTCCCATTCATTCTCCATTCGTCTCCGCAGCAAGAGTCACAATAGGAAGCGTTTGCCAGAGCTTAAGTCACGTCCTGATGTCTCCCTCAGCTCCTACCGTAATCGGTATACAAGAATCAACATACGACGCAACGCGTCGAGCTCAGGGGTGGAGGTTTGAGTCAGCTGATTGGCGACAACTTGCACATCCCACCTTCACCCCGCTCTCCACTTATTCCATCGTATTTCTTTCCAAACCATTACAGGTGAGTTTTCAACACAACCGAGAGTAACATTCATACCTTGTGAATGCACACGTGTCATCATTAAGGTAAAATCTGGTCCAGGAGGCCTTATATAGGTGTGTGAACTTGTGAGGAAGCCAGGCGGCGGCGGGAGGGTGGAGGTCGGCCATTGTGTGGAGCAGTGGTGGCGGGCCGTTCAAATGTACTCGCACGCATCACTCAGGCCAATTTTTTCTGCACCAACGCCTCAGACAAGTGGCGAACACTAACTAAGCTATTATTTTAATGTCAGAAATGATAAATTTCACTAGTAAAATGTATTAGATATGTATAAAACAGTCAAAATACTGATGCCGCTATGGGCTCGCTTGTGTTGGTACGCCTGTCAAATATCCACCAGTCGGGGCAGTTCTTGTAGATGTCACCAGTGGAGGTACGACGGTGGAAAATCTCCACCGGCCGGGATTTGACGAGCATTCTTGAATATAGCCCAGAACCACCATGATCGATAGCAAAGGTTCTGCTGATGACCAAGCTTTCGCTGAAACAGTCCATGTACTCGGTTGTGATCGCTCGAAAGTTTGGAATTCGCTTGATGTTGAAGCAGGATACGCAGACAAGGGTGGATCTGTCATGCCCAGACGTGTCCTTGTTGAGAACGTCATCCAACATTTCGCTGAAAATATGTTGGCATTACATTCCCCTGGAGTGGCAACGTTACTAGTGTTCAGGAAACATGTTGCCATAAATCTCAGGCTTGTGGATGATGACCAGAATGGCGACATGGATGAATGTATCCGGAAAGTTGGCAAGCAGATCATGAAGGAGACCAAGGCAGCTAAGCACGACTTCAAATCCTACAATAAGCACATTGATCGAGAATTAGCCTCAGAGTGTATTAGTGAGACGTTGGTGAAGCTACTATCAGCGATCAAGTCTACTTTCCACAATTCACTACAATCCATCATGGTGGGTAATATCGTGAGCTCAGTGGTAACATCTCAACCAACACCATTACAGATAGCTATATGAGTACTACTTGGTGACCATAAGATGATCATCACAGAACTGTACAAATATAACGTTTCTTGTTCCTACGATGAGGTTCGACGATTCAGAAGGTCAGCAGGTGCGCAGTCGTCAAAAGCACAGCAGTTAGCCGGACTCAGAGATGCCGCACTGGGCGGACTTGTGCAAATCATCATCGATAACTTTGATGCTGTGATCAGTTCCCAAAACTGCCGCCTTGAATGTCATTACATGGCAATGCTGGCAGCTCAGTGGGAAACCGATCTTGACCGCCGTGATGGTTTGGATACAGCGATCCCTCGCCTATCAAAAGAAGAAATGAAGCACCCTATCCCGTGGGAGACACCAGTCGTTGAGTATGCGGGACCGAAGAAACCTCCTATGCCATTCACTGCTACAAACCGATTTGCCATGTCAGACGACTTTGTACAAGCCACGACAGTCTCAATTGACAGAGCCAGAGATTTAGACTTCAGCTTCATCAAAGACGTGCTCTTTGAAGCTAACACTCCTGAGTACAACGGGTACAATACACGTCACTGCCGTGTGGCAGGAATGACTCCAGCACCCAAGACAGCGGTAGTATATCTTCCACTCATCAACATGAAGCCAGGGGACCCGACTACTGTCCTAACTTCCATCACCCGAGGATTCGAAGTCACCAGAGCATCCAACCAGGATATTCTCGTACTCACCTGCGATCAGGCCATATATAAGATCGTCGTTGACATCACATTTCATCAACCAGATCTGCTCACCGACATAGTGGTGATTCTTGGTGGGATGCATTTCCTGATGGATTTCGTGAGTTGCGTTGGCACTCTCATGGCGGACAGCGACCTCAAGGAGATTATGATGGCATCCTTCGGCTCCGTCGAGAAGATGTTGCATGGGAAGAAATATCCACAGAATGTTCGGGCACTAAGATTGCTCACAGAGGAGCTGCTTCGACCAGTATTTGAGAGGGAGAATCTACACCTGACCAGCATGGATGATCTGGAGAGGCTACTTGATGAACTCGCCACTCAGAGTCGTACCACAAAGCTGTGGGTGTATAACGTCATCAAACCCACATTTCTAATGATGATGTTTTGTCGGGCGACGCATGAAGGCGATTGGCCACTCCACATCAAAGTAGCAGAATTAATGCTTCCATACATGTTCGCAGCCCACAAGTACAACTATGGCAGGTACGGCCTCTACTACGTACGCTCCATGACTTGGTTGGGACCAGAGATTCTGGAAAAGTTCTGCAGAGGAGAGTAGTCACTACACCACAATGCCGGTGTCTACAACGGACAGTGGAGCGACATGTTTATAGAAACGAACTAGATGAGGAAGGGGCATGGACCAGGTGGCATCATTGGCAACACAGAAAATCCTCAAACGATGGCGACGTGGGTGTACAGCATGGATGCGACCATGACCCTGACTGGTCACCTGAAGAAGATGTCTGGAGCTGACGAAAAGGTATAGCTGACCCACAAGGAGGAATCTACCAGTCGCATTCGTCGAGATGGCAATAATCTTAAATCACTGAAGGCTACTCTAGAGTCATGCATCGACCCACTGGATCCAGCTACCCACGATGCAGGATGTCTGCTCAACATCTCAAATGGTCAACTAGCTCAGCCGAATGTTAACGTAGACAAGGCAGTGGAGATTGGAGCTAATCAGCTGATCCAGTTCGAAGCACTATGGCCAGAGGGCTTTTACAGCTCACTCACAAAACAGGTCACAACCTTTGCCGCAAAGAAGAAACGTCTAACAGTCGAGGATAATGTCGTCATGGACCAAGAGGCTATATACGCTCGGGTGATTGGCCTTCTGGTGAGCCAGCGCAATCTCGATCTGGAACAAGTCCTCTCCACAGAGCTAACTGCATATCCGCCCTCGATGTTTCAAGCTGATGGCCAGATGCGAGTGGCAACGGGAAAAGCTACACTGAAAAAGAATCTCCAGGTAGAAGTTTCACAACGCCTAATCACAAGCCCAACATCTATGGTGGTTGATGTGTCCGCTCTTCTGTGGACATAAGAATGGCCATCCCAAGGAACCGTTGACACGTTCATATCGGTGTTCAAGGTCTGGGTCAACGCGAGGTTGCTTGAAGCTGATGTCCACCTGTGCTTCGATCGCTATTTTGAATACTCTACAAAGAGCAGCACCAGATCGGCTCGAGCCAACGCTACCCGGGTCCATCAGCTCGAACGGAAAACTCCACTGCCGGCTCGGGACGCAGTACTTAAGAACTCAGCCAATAAGAAACAGCTCAACACTCTGCTTTGCGATGCGATCCTGATTGATGATAACTTCCTGCAGCATGCGACACAGAACCACCAGTTGGTGGTTACTGGGGAAAACGACATGCCCACGCAGGTATCGAAGGGTCGTAAGTCGCCTCGTCTGGACCTAGCATCAACACATGAAGAAGCTGACATACTCATCACTCAACAGGCCATCCACCTTGCAAAAGAAGATCCAGAATCACACGTGCGGGTCGTGTGTGACGACACAGACGTGTTCGCGTTACTTTCTTACTACTACTTGAGTGAGAAGCTCCAGTCATCATTGACGATGCAGTCTCCAATCATGGGTCGGTCGTGCATTGACGTGAAGGAAACCGCTCGTAAACATTCAGCAATCGTACCCGAGCTCTTGGCGCTTCATGCTCTAACTGGCTGTGATTCAGTTGCTGCGACTTATGGAATTGGGAAAACAAAAGCAATAGCTGTGGCTCAAAAAGGCTACACTCTGGATCAGCTTGGTAAACCCTTGGCAAATATCGTTGAAGTCACCGAACAAGCAACAGCTTTCATGGGTGCGTGCTATGGCATTACAACTCCCACCTCTTCGATGACCAAGATCCGCCAGAAGCTATGGGCACAGAAGACTGGCAAATCGACAGCAGCACCGAAGCTGTGTAGTTTGCCCCCAACTACAGAAGCGTTTGAGCAGAACGTTCGTAGAGCACACCACCAAGTCGCTCACTGGTACAGTGCCCTGAGTGGGGATCCACCAACTCTCGCTGCAGTGGAACACGGGTGGGAAGCTGATGACACTAACAAGTGTCTCATCCCTCGAAATATGGAGGACGGTGTATCCTACGCCCCGGAGCACATTCTTAAGCTGGTCAGATGTGGCTGCACATCTGAGCGAGCATGTAGAGGTGGGAAATGTGGCTGTATGGGGCGCCAACTTCCATGCACGATGTTCTGCACCTGCGGTGGTGGTACTGCCTGTTCCAATCCATTCAACATCACTGAGAGTGCAACAGATCATGGCGATATCCCTGATGACAGCGATGAGGCAAACGACCGAGCAATGGATGTCGACGATGAGGACGATGAATAGTTCCTAGATATAAGATATTTGGTCCATTGGGGCATTAATTTAGCTTCATTTATTAAAGTATAACATGTATAATATGTATTGATATAACGTTGAAACATTTGGGCAACGTGAAGATGCCAAATTGTTGAATTTATTATTAGTATTATTAGTATTTATACTACATATTATTTATATTATTATTATTGTTATTATTATTATTATTATCGGTAGTATCATATACTTTACATGTATGTCTACTTTTAAGTCACGCCAATGTCATATTTGAGAGATGATAATTATTACAATAAATGTTGTCCGATTCTAAATAGATTTGTTTTCTTATATTTTGCTTGCTATCATAATCAATATTGCTTGTAAACTGGCGAATGACTTCAGAATCATATTATATGCTTTACAAAGCACATATATATACAGGCACTTTATAATTCAACTGCATGTACAACAGATTCTATTAGTTTTAGTGTGATTTTGGCATTTTTACAGGTATTTTGGCGGCCATATTGGATTTATGCCATCAATATGGCCACCAAATGATCCAATAACATCATAATCCACTTCCTTGGTCTCTAAAACATATATTTAGACACCAATTTCATCCTTTTACTGTACTTAGAATAGGAGTTACAGCCTAATTTATATTTTGGTTATATATGGCGGTCATCTTGGATTCTGAAAAAGCCAAGCCAGTGACAAGTGGCCACCCAGCCTAAATTTCATTTAGACCCTAATATCTATCGAAAAAAGTTAAAAAATGATTGTTGCCAAACATTGCAAGGTCCCCCGGCCCAGCCACCGGACTACTGGGGTGGTATAGAGTCGTGTGGTGCGTCGTGATGTGGTATCTCCGACAGAGGTCCTGAACTGCCGTGAAACAAACTCCAGCCCGTTGCCGTAGACCAAAGACTGGGGTGCCCCGAAGTCAGCGATGTACTGCTTTGTTTTTAGGGGATTGAGTTTTATGAACCTACTGTAGTGGTCAATGACTGTGAGTACGTAACGGTAACCACGAGTGCCTGAGACCATATCTGTAAGATCTATCCCTAACCTATCCAAAGGTCGTGATACTGCAGGTAGCTCTTGCCACTTTTGTTGTAATCCTACGGTGACTTTGAATTGTTGACATGTGATACAATTTTTGACATAGTGCCTTACTTCAGATTTCAAGTTGACCCAATAGAAAAATTCCTCAGCTTTAGCAATGGTTTTCGTCTGACCGAAATGCCCGGAGGTAGTGTGGGCAAATTCTAAGGTTTTTTGTTTAAGAGTGTGAGGAACCACCAAACAATAGTGGAGGGTGCCGTCCACTTTTTCCTTAACTCTTCCAGTCTGCAGGAGGCCGTGGCGGATCCCCGTGCAGCTGGTAAAGGCGGGTGTTCCCTGCCTTACACACCCCGACTGGCCCACGCACGCCGTTAGTTAAAGGCGTTCCTAGCGGTGCCTTTACCTACCTCCCCCATCACGCCTTAACCGAGCCGCAGAGGCCTCGGTGGTGAGGCCAACCACGGTGAGACTCCTGGCCGCCTCTCCTGTTGGGCACCCAGTCCCCAGGGGACACCAACGCGCACCAAGCCACTCACACCGGGACACTCGCTTCCTGTCCTGTTGGTACCTGAGGAGGACTTGGGAGTCTGGTGCCTAGCCGCTGCCAAGGGGCAGTGATATATATATATATTCTGTATGTACAAAAGGAAGTTGTAAAACCAAAGAGGAAATAAACACAAGCCGGAGATCCCAGTTTCTTGGGCCCTCGGAGAGAACCTGATATAGCCACGTAACACTGGCGGCAGCGGTGGTCCTTTGACTGGCCACATACGAAGCACCATGAAGAAACAACGCCCCTTCAACCAAGATAACGACACCATTGACAATTGGCTGAAACGTTTCGAGCTACACTGCGAACTTCAAGAAATCCCAGCTGAGCGACGCGCCAAATGGTGTAAGATTACCATCGGCGACGTTGGCAATGATGTAACAACAGCCATCACAAAAGCTAAGTAGGAGGAATGGAAGACAGCATTAAAAAAAAAACTTGGCCACTCAGATGAAGAAAATGCAAGCCGAGGGGACCTCGCCACTCAGCCTCGGTTTTGCCGAGATGAACTATTAGCAGCGCTTTCGCCTCTGCCGAGAGGTCTGGAAGGTGAGCCCTGGGGAAGAGGGCAGTCATGAGGACAGCTGGCTCGACATATGCGATGCCAGTATGGGTAGCAATTATCCCCAATAAAGGTACAATGGCTTCATCAGTGAGTTTGCGACCCAACTGAATGTCCTCTAAGGCAGCATTTGTGACCGAAGCCATCCTATAATTATCATGCAAAATATCGTATGATATATATGATAATAACCAGACAAAGTTACCAGAGAGATAAGAGCGCAGTGTAATACGTCTTGCCTCGAGCGATGAAGCAGACCGTGTGACACAAAGCCTTTGTGTTAACCGCAGAAAACCGTTACTCCTATAAGCTGGCAATTAGGCTGCGGAATCGGTAATACATTAATATCTCGAGAAGCGTGTGTTATTTCACAAAATGTGATTGAAGAATAAACATCCGTATTTCAACTGGCTTCCTTTTGGTGTAATTTAGGAAAAGATCCATTGAGAAATGATGATATTAAGCGTGTTTTTAACTTGAAGAGGTGCCTTTTAACCCCAACCAAATAACCGTTACGCTGATACAATGAAATAGGCTGCGTAACATGAAATACATGAATATGTAGAGAACCGTGTTTTGTTTCACAAAACGTTATAGATGAATAAATATCATGAGTTCAACAGGGCTCCCTGTTGTGTAATTGGGAAAAAAATTCATCAAGAAATGATTGCATGAAGTTTAATTTTTCATTGGAGAAGTGCCTTTTAGCCCACTTAGAAAACTGGTAAAACATTATTATCTCGAGAACCGTATGTTATTGCACCCCACATTATAGATGAATAAAAAACCAGGGTTCAAGAGGCTTCCCTGTGGTTCAATCAGAAAAAAAATCCATTGAGAAATAAACAAATTATGCGTGTTTTGATTTCATAATAATCTGAGCTGCTTTTATGAAAATAATACATTGCCAAGCGAGTAAACATTCACCACACGTTATAGCTGAATTAGAGAGAACTGAAACTCGAGAAATGCCAGTGGTCGCTGGCAGTTTTAACTCAAAGGTTGGTCTACTGTGTTTTGGCTCCGCGACTAATATTTTTCATAAATTAATTTCGCGATAAACATTGATGCACCGCATCTGAATACCAAAAAATATAGTTCTTCTGTTGTTCTACTAATTATATGGATGACATTCATTACGATGGAACGTTCTATAATAGCAATTTAATGCAAATTACTCGCCTCGAGTAGCAAAGCTTAATATATTTTTTACATGTATATTGTGGCATGTAAAATTTGGGTGATGTTCACACTGTTTTCTAAGACAGTACTGCTGCGTCTGGCAAACGCTAGTCAAAATACAATAAGCAATGCCTTGGAAAAACGAAGAATAAAGAATGCCGAAATCGGTTTGTTGCTGCGACAATGTAGGTTATAATTGTGGAGGCGACACGCCGCGGCGGGGAGTGGTGGGCGGGGAGATTGTGGCGGGGAGATTGAATCAAAACATTGCCACTTCACGCGTCGACTCATTGCACTTCCAGGCTTTCTATCTGATTGATACACAATAATAACAGGAAAATATGACTGCCTAGGTATAGATAACTTCTAAACATACGTTATTGACTATATAATATCATAGAGTAACATTTACCTCGCCTCCTCAACTATAACCTACTTGGTTATTTGGTTAAATGCATGTTTTACAGACTCAGGCTTCTATACAATATACATATAGAAGAAAATCGTTCTTAAAATTATACTTTTGTGTTTTAAGTGCAGTGGAATAAGCCCATATTTTTCTTTCAAGTTGACCAACTTTTCACCAAATTGTGAGTTAAAACTGCCAGCGACCACTGGCATTTCGGAGTTGCAGTTCTCTCTAATTGAAAAGAAGCTTTTAACACGCTTGTCTGATGAAGAATGTTCCAGGCTTGCCTCTGGTGTAATAAAAAAAATTATCCGTAGATAAATGACCTGTGTAATTTAAATGTGCGTTTTGAGCATTATTAGCCAGGAGAAATACTCAACACATCGAGGGAACGGCTGAAAAGGATGTGAATAGAATTGTTATATCGTTTAAACATGCACAACACGTTAAAGATGAATTGAAAAAAAGCTTGTAAAAGGCTATTCTGAAAAAGAATTTTCCAGGCTTGCCTGTGGTGTAATGAGAAAAAAACTCCGTTGAGGAATGAAGTGTGTAAATAAAATGTGTGTTTTGAGCATGAACGTATGATTTAATTAAACGATAACAGTTATTGTCAAACTGACACGGAGTAAAATACTATATATTTTTTCAACCAAAAAAAAAAGGCTGAAATGTAGACCGTGACATGTTAGAACGTAAATTGCAGTGGCATTGGGTGGACGTAGCAAAAATGAGCATATTTTAATTAAGACATATTTCTTGTAAGGTTAGTATTTAAGGAGGGAAATGGCAGATAAGATCTATAGGCCTTATTGTGTACGTGAAGACGAAAATATTTGATTTATTTCCATAGATACGTGAAAATGATCTCAGTAATAAATGTGTATAATGACGGTATAAATACTTATTATTCAATGTAATTTTCCCAGTGATGAATATTAGTGGAGAATGATTAATTGTTACTTGCATTTATAGGGGGAAAATAAGCTTACAGAGGTAATAAATTGCTTTTAGTATCAAATATCGGCAAACAAAGACCAGTTTCGTGATCGCCATCATTAGAAGCCCCTATAAACCGAGTTTCATTCCAAGAATTTTTTTTGGAAATCACATTGTCATTAATATCACAGTAACCATACACCTAAGGACAAAATGGTATGGAACATAAAAGATGCAGCTCTTGAAGGCCGATCCAGTGTAATAATTGTGTATAATGACGGTATAAATACTTGTTATGTAAAGTAATTTTCAGTGATGAATATTAGTGGAGATGGAGTAAAGTATGTATATAAAGTATGTATGAATTTTACTTCCGCGTAGACCACTGGATCGGCCTTCAAGAGCTGCATCTTTTATGTTCCGTACCATTTTGTCCTTAGGTGTATGGTTACTGTGATATTAATGAAAATGTCATTTCCAAAAAAAATTCTTCGAATGAAACTCGGTTTATAGGGGCTTCTAATGATGGCGATCACGAAACTGGTCTTTGTTTGCCGATATTTGATAGTAAAAGCAATTTATTACCTCTGTAAGATTATTTTCCCCATATAAATGCAACCAACAATTAATTATTCTCCACTAATATTCATCACTGGGAAAATTACATTGAATAATAAGTATTTATACCGTCATTATACACATTTATTACTGAGATCATTTTCACGTATCTATAGAAATAAATCAAATATTTTCGTCTTCACGTACACAATAAGGCCTATAGATCTTATCTGCCATTTCCCTCCTTAAATACTAACCTTACAAGAAATATGTTTTAATTAAAATATGCTCATTTTTGCTACGTCCACCCAATGCCAATGAAATTTACGTTCTAACATGTCACGGTCTACATTTCAGCCTTTTTTTTTTGGTGGAAAAAATATATAGTATTTTACTCAGTGTCAGTTTGACAATAACTGTTATCCTGTAATTAAATCATACGTTCATGCTCAAAACACACATTTTATTTACACACTTCATTCCTCAACGGAGTTTTTTTCTCATTACACCACAGGCAAGCCTGGAAAATTCTTTTTCAGAATAGCCTTTTACAAGCTTTTTTTCAATTCATCTTTAACGTGTTGTGCATGTTTAAACGATATAACAATTCTATTCACATCCTTTTCAGCCGTTCCCTCGATGTGTTGAGTATTTCTCCTGGCTAATAATGCTCAAAACGCACATTTAAATTACACAGGTCATTTATCTACGGATAATTTTTTTTATTACACCAGAGGCAAGCCTGGAACATTCTTCATCAGACAAGCGTGTTAAAAGCTTCTTTTCAATTCAGCTATAACGTGTGGGGAATGTTTACTCGCTTGGCAATGTATTATTTTCATAAAAGCAGCTCAGATTATTACGAAATCAAAACACGCATAATTTGTTTATTTCTCAATGGATTTTTTTTCTGATTGAACCACAGGGAAGCCTCTTGAACCCTGGTTTTTTATTCATCTATAATGTGGGGTGCAATAACATACGGTTCTCGAGATAATAATGTTTTACCAGTTTTCTAAGTGGGCTAAAAGGCACTTCTCCAATGAAAAATTAAACTTCATGCAATCATTTCTCGATGAATTTTTTCCCCAATTACACAACAGGGAGGCCTGTTGAACTCATGATATTTATTCATCTATAACGTTTTGTGAAACAAAACACGGTTCTCTACATATTCATGTATTTCATGTTACGCAGCCTATTTCATTGTATAAGCGTAACGGTTATTTGGTTGGGGTTAAAAGGCACCTCTTCAAGTTAAAAACACGCTTAATATCATAATTTCTCAATAGATCTTTTCCTAAATTACACCACAAGGAAGCCAGTTGAAATACGGATGTTTATTCTTCAATCACATTTTGTGAAATAACACACGCTTCTCGAGATATTAATGTATTACCGATTCCGCAGCCTAATTGCCAGCTTATAGGAGTAACGGTTTTCTGCGGTTAACACAAAGGCTTTGTGTCACACGGTCTGCTTCATCGCTCGAGGCAAGACGTATTACACTGCGCTCTTATCTCTCTGGTAACTTTGTCTGGTTATTATCATATATATCATACGATATTTTGCATGATAATTATAGGATGGCTTCGGTCACAAATGCTGCCTTAGAGGACATTCAGTTGGGTCGCAAACTCACTGATGAAGCCATTGTACCTTTATTGGGGATAATTGCTACCCATACTGGCATCGCATATGTCGAGCCAGCTGTCCTCATGACTGCCCTCTTCCCCAGGGCTCGCCTTCCAGACCTCTCGGCAGAGGCGAAAGCGCTGCTAATAGTTCATCTCGGCAAAACCGAGGCTGAGTGGCGAGGTCCCCTCGGCTTGCATTTTCTTCATCTGAGTGGCCAAGTTTTTTTTTTAATGCTGTCTTCCATTCCTCCTACGTAGCTTTTGTGATGGCTGTTGTTACATCATTGCCAACGTCGCCGATGGTAATCTTACACCATTTGGCGCGTCGCTCAGCTGGGATTTCTTGAAGTTCGCAGTGTAGCTCGAAACGTTTCAGCCAATTGTCAATGGTGTCGTTATCTTGGTTGAAGGGGCGTTGTTTCTCCATGGTGCTTCGTATGTGGCCAGTCAAAGGACCACCGCTGCCGCCAGTGTTACGTGGCTATATCAGGTTCTCTCCGAGGGCCCAAGAAACTGGGATCTCTGGCTTGTGTTTATTTCCTCTTTGGTTTTACAACTTCCTTTTGTACATACAGAATATATATATCACTGCCCCTTGGCAGCGGCTAGGCACCAGACTCCCAAGTCCTCCTCAGGTACCAACAGGACAGGAAGCGAGTGTCCTGGTGTGAGTGGCTTGGTGCGCGTTGGTGTCCCCTGGGGACTGGGTGCCCAACAGGTGAGGCAGCCAGGAGTCTCACCGTGGTTGGCCTCACCACCGAGGCCTCTGCGGCTCGGTTAAGGCGTGATGGGGGAGGTAGGTAAAGGCACCGCTAGGAACACCTTTAACTGACGGCGTGCGTGGGCCAGTCGGGGTGTGTAAGGCAGGGAGCACCCGCCTTTACCAGCTGCACGGGGATCCGCCACGGCCTCCTGCAGACAGTGGAAGAGAGGAACGGGACGGGGAGGACAGGTAGGGAATAATGGAGTGGAGGTGCTCTCACGGTGACGAGCTGGCGTCAACACCAGAGTAGGGATGGGAGTGGGGTTGCCCTCACGGTGACGAGTGAGCGTCGACACTGGAGTGGGGTTGCCCTCGCGGTGACGAGTGAGCGTCGACACCGGAGTAGGGTTATGAGTTGAGTTGTTCTCACGGTGACTGATGGCTGTCTGAACCGGAGTAAGGGAGGTGAGGAGAGGAGTTCTGGGGGGCTTGGCGCCGCGACCAGGGCCAGAAGCCACAAAACACTTAAAGACCTTTTTTTGGTGGTTAGTCCAACGACGGAACCCACAGCGCGGAAAATTCGTCGATTTCGTCGTTAACGTGCACACTGGCCAACGACTGCTCAAGACCGGTATTAGCAGAGGTCGGAAGTCTCCAGACATGCTCATTATTGCTTGGTATGCTATGAAATATCTTTCTTATAGGTGAATGTAGACATATGATTGCATTTGGATGGATATTATTCATATATATGAGTAAAGAGATGAAATACAAGCAAGGGACTCATCTACGTCTGGCAGCGCGGCCTTCGGCAGCAGCAGCAGCAGCAGCATGAAGCCCGTGAGGTGGATATCAACACCAACTTCACGAAGGGAGATAGATGTCTTTGGTAATATTTAGTAGGGGAGCGAGAACCCCTTGAGGAATCCTATGATCCCTGGTGCTATCACAGGCGTGGGAGCTGACTGTCTTCTTCAGGAAGGCACAGGTGAGGCGGATAACTGCGGGTTTTTACTCAAAAGTTTTGAGTGGCGGCGCCGCTGGAGCCGCCAGCTCCTCCGCCACTGTAGGTTTGGGCAGGATTAAACGTCTTATTACTCGTTATTATACAACTTAGTGATTATGGTGAGATGTTATATATACTTGTCATTATCTAAATCAATGTAGCACCGTGTGTCACCTTAAATAAGGGTGATTTAAAGATGTTATGATGAGGTGACTGATGGCGAGGCAGAGTGACGGAGCCTTGCCGCGGGCCTCCCCAGATCACAAATATTCACTATTTCAACCCACACACACATGCACCTTCTACCACCAAAACACTAGCAACACAGGCTCCTTACTTATACATCTTACTTTCTGATACATTAAAACTCCTTAAAACGCAAGCGTTCCGAATAAAACGAGAATTAGTTTGAGATGACGGGGACAAGGCGGGGAGAGGCAGTCTGGCATGCCATTCTTCCCCGGAAATATGTCTCGCTGACTTGTGATTGGTCGAGAAGTTTTAAAAACTGTTTATCATTGGCTGGTGGCTGATGACGCGCTTGATGACGTCATTACTCGCCTTAGCCAGTCAGCGCCTTCCGACACGTTAACGACCGAAAAGGGAGGCTTTGTAGCTTTCGTCGTTAGGAAACGAAGTTCGGAGAGATCGTCGTTGCTGGCCCAACTACCTTTGTTGCTGGCTTCCTGCCCAGGACTGACTGTCGCTGGCTGGGCGCGCCTTATATACCCCTCGCTCTCCTTGAGCGCGGGGTATAAAACAAAACAAAAATAAATAATAATAATAAGGTAACAAAAATAAAACAAAACAAAAAAACACTTTTAATCTCAGACTTCTTTCACTAAATTTTTCACAATTTCCTTCCTCCTGTTTGTATATGTTGGAACGCGAGAGATGTAGTGGAGAAATGACGCCAGCCGTCCGTGCGGGGTGCCGAGGAGTATCGGGGTGTGCGCGCGTACATGGCAGTGACAGAAAAAAGCAAAACAAACCCAAAACAAGACAAGAAACAAACAACAACACCAACAACAAAAACAAGATAAGAAAAAAGAAGAGAAGAAGAAAGAAGAACGAAGAGAAGAAGAAAACAAGTCAAATCTGAAGAAAGAAAAAAAGAACAAAAACCAAAACTGAAGAACTGGTGGGCGCGGAGTTGTCCTGGGTGTGTCCGGAGCACCATCTTCCGAGGCCCATGTCCTGCCAAGCCGCCCCAGAGTGGTTTCTGTTTGCTCGTGCGAGATGGGAAAGCGTGTTGTTAGGTCGAGATCGACTCACAACAAAAACATACAAACACATACAGCACCTGGGTCAAGCCCCGGAGACTTTTTCTCTTACTAGCCTCCTTTCTCTCACCCATCTATTCTTCTCCCTGTCCCCACTTCCCCATCTCCTGCTTTCTCTTTTTATATTCTATTCTATTCTATTGAGCGCGGCCGCCATGCCGATCGTTCCCGTGTTCTGCTTGTGGCTGTCTTCGTCACACACTTCTGTTGAAGGAAGGATGGGCTAAAAACTACCTGAATGACATAATTCTATGGGCCCCCGATTTTTCCACCATGCTGACCAGAATTGAAAAAGTTTTCAAAGTACTGGAAGAAAATGGCATAAAACTAAATTTAAGCAAATGCACTTTTGGGGAGGCAGAAGTAAATTTTTAGGTCACTTAGTTTCAAAAGAAGGATGTAAACCAGACCCTAAAAATATAAAGGCTATTAAGAAAATGCAACCTCCAAGTACAGTCAAAGGAGTCAGACGGTATTTAGGGGTGTGTTCATTTTATCGCAAACATATCCCTAACTTTGCAAAAATAGCAGCCCCGCTTAACAACCTGACCCGAAAAGAAACCAAATTCCGGTGGACCGAAGAATGTCAAAATTCATTTGTAACATTGAAAAATTTACTAAGTAACGCCCCACTTCTGGTTAAGGCCGATGTCAATCAATCATTCCTGATAACCACAGATGCTAGTAACACACATATGGGAGGAGTCTTAAAGTAATCGTCCAGACCATTTCATCATTCCTGATTTAATGCAATCAAATCATAGCCATTAACGAGTATATCAACAATACGTCGTCACTTTTTGTATCCAGTCAGCCGTTTTTAAATAATCTGCAATCAAAATCTGCAAATTCCCCGAGTTTTCAAAACACACTCAAGGTTTGCAGACGCTCATGCTCAGGCTCGGTGACGTAGCATCAGGGAGGCTCATCTTCCCGCGCTTGATCAGAGGCACGTAAACACAGAGATAAATATAGTACTTGAAGATATTTGGGTGTTTCTGATAGATTTTTTTTGCTATATGCCACATGCATGCATCCTTTATGAGTGCAGCAAGACAGCTGTGTCTTTCGAGAAAAGTTTGCACACGGAAAGGAGTGGCGTGTGTAGGGTGATACACGCCTATAGTGTGTTGGGGCGAGCAGTTGTGTTGAGAAACGGTGTGTAGTGTCTACACAGCGGGTGAAAGACTGGGTGAGTGTGTGCAGCGCGACTAGTCGCCTACCCAGTGTGTGGGTTGAAACGACGAGTGTGAGGTGAGCCTGTGTACACGGGTGTGCTGGACAAGGGCGGCCCCCCCCCCCCCCGTAAGACAGTGACTCAGTCCAACACCATACCAGACCAGGTGGCCCTGTTAGACAGGGACGCCAGGACTGGCAGCAGCGGTGGACCACCACGACTGTGAGGCTTTGCCTCTTAACAAGACCAAGTAAACCAAGTAAACCAGTTGTAGAGTGGGCGTGCCCTGTGGTGAGAGACCCTGTGGTGGTGTGGCTGTCACACTTTCTGCCTTCCTGCCCGCATATTTTCCAACTCTGCTGTAGTTAATGCTAGTATGTGGTTTCCGAGTAATGACGTTTGACTGTAGCTCCAAAACTAACCATAGGATTTTCTCGAAAGTACCTTCATTGTGATTCCCACACACACATGGTTTAACCTTATTTACCAATCCATGTTTTGGAGAAGTGCCAGGTCCTCCTGCTGAACCTCAGGCTCTGCTAACACCTGTTCATCCACCTCGTACTCGGGCTCAAACATATAGGATCCCATGACAATCTGAGGTTCGTTTTCCTCATAGTATACGCGACCAGCGTCATTTCTTTCGGTGTCAGATTGAGCATCGTACTCTAGATCTGTCACAGCGACAGATTCACTGTCTGACACCGAAGTACAATCGCTCATCATAACATTTGCCGACAGGTGTCAGCCAGAGTGTCTGCGGGCGTCCCTGTTCTGACGTCATCAATAACAGTCGTAGCCCTGTTGGAGGGAAGATTTTTTCGCGCGCTTTTTACAAAAGTCGTGTTTTTACGGAAATAAGGCCTGGAAATCAATTATTTTTGGTGGATTAGGTGTTTTGAATGTGCATTCAACATAATTCGGCAAAAAAAAATTGGGTCTGGACGATTACTTTAAGTCAAATTCAGCAGGATGGCAGTAATAAGCCTATTGGTTATTTTTCAAAAAAATGAAATGCCGCAGAGTCCCGATACTCAGCCACTTACCGTGAAGCCCTTGGAGTAGTATTAACATGTAGGAATTTCCATCACTATCTATGGGGAACAAAATTTACCATCCTTACTAATCACCAGCCCTTAACTAGTATCTTTAAAAAGAAAACAAAAAGCCCAAGAATGAGCCGATGGATTATTGAAATGAGAGAATATTCATATGATATAAAGTACCTAAAAGGGAAATACAATGTGGTAGCTGACACCTTATCAAGACCGATAGGAGTAGTCAGACAAGTAGTAGAGCCAAGTAATTATCTTGGTCTAACCCTGGCAGAAGTAACAGGCTCAAAGGGAAGATGTGAGGTGGAAGGAACTAGCGGAATACTTAGAAGGAGGGAAGTTACCCACGAAAATGTACCCAAAAATTTTGTTAGATCAGTTTGTAATTGAAGAGGTGTTGTACTATGTTATACATTATTTGAATCTGCAAGCTTAAACTAAATTTGCTACTTAAAATTGCTCGAACACTTTTATCAACTACCGCCTTTGATGTGTTCCTCTGGGCAGGGAAGAAAGTTACAACTGCCTCTTCCAGAGAGGCGTCGCCTTGCAATCACCCCTACACGTAATTGACTATGTAAGTTCCTTGGGTTGAACCCAATTGCCTTTTAATAACAAGACAGAACAAGAGAGAGAGAGAGAGAGTCTGTGACTGTATGAATTTGTGAGTGGCTGTGAGATTGTGCTGTTTTCACGATGAGAGCTAACGTAAATACATTCTGCATCAAGCCTTTAAAAATGCATGCGCCGAGCTGAGCCTTACCCTCTCCATCGCCAGACCTGATCCGCTGACCAGGTGCAAGCACAGCAACACGAATAGCCAAGGGATATTATGTCACGTGTGCTTATCCACACATATCACGGCCTTCATCCTTTGCATCCAATAAGATGTGTATACTATGTTATGCTGCATGCGATGTTTTTAAATAGTTACTGTTTAGTTTGCAAAATCATCGACATTCCTGCAAAAAGACATTTAATAAGAAGTGGAATACATTGTCATCCTCGCAACATATACAACAGTCACCCAATTCCCTAACAACGTGTGCGCGTGCGCGAACACGTGTGTGTGTGTTTTTTTTGTGTGTATGTTAGTGTGTTTGTGTGTGCGTGGGCGTGAGTGTATTTGTGTGTCTTTTACAAGAAAGTATCCAGTAACAAGACAAACACATAAGTAATCAGAGGGAAATCTTTAGAGACTGCCAAACATTAACCCAAGAAACATAAAACTATCACATCATTTGTTCCGTGCTAGGAATTACTTCGAGAAACGCACACCACCTCTGCTTCTCCATCTTCTCCTCCTACCTTCGGGATTAATAAACGTCAGCGTGATTACTGACACGATGCAGCCGAGGGAGGCACCTGTGTTACCTGTTGAGGGCGGGTTGCAAGGTGCAGAGGGAGGGGCAGGGAGGCAGGTGGGGGAAGAGATGGAGGAGGTGGTGGAAGATAAAAGGAAGATGGAGGAGTAGAGGGTTGTTGTTGTTGGGGAGGAGAGACGAGAAAAGCGACAGTAATGAGGATGGAGTAGTGTGTGAGGAAGGCTAATGAGGCAAGGGTGGACGAGTTGCCGGGCCGTGTGGAAGAAATATGGAAGGATTATTATGAAGACACTGATCAAGTTATTTGGTGTTGACGAAACAAGAGGAAAGAAGATGGACGAGCGTGGGGTAGAATAATTAATGGTGGTAAAAATGTGGTAATATTGTGGCGAGGAAAACACACACACACACACACACTCACAGTGACACACACACACACAAACACACACTCACCCACACACACACACTCACACACTCACACACACACACACATGCACACTCAAATACACACACACACACGCACACACACACACACACGGTCCATAAAATTAAACCCATAATGCATAACAAATTATGTGCTAGGGGAGATGGACCGATTCCATGCATCTAAAAAACATACCTGAAAATGTACGCGAATAAAAGATGAAAAAGTCCCTGCCAGATTCCCTAGAGAGATACGTAATCAATAGGAAAATGAGAAGCAGGAGGATAAGGAGAACGAAGAGGAGGAGTAAGACGATGATAATAATGTAAATCCTGAGAATATTTGCCGTTGTAGCTGTAAAAAACGTACATGTATAGTAAGATATCCATGACAGACATTTTGGAAGCTAGGATCAAGCTCAGGACAAAGCCTGACATGAATATACGCAATGTTTACAAGCGTCTGGACCTGCTCTATGTGATACTGAGCAAACGTTTAGGGGTTATTATAATGGTATATCAGCATTCTAATCATTTTCTGAGACGTGGAGGTAAAAAAAATCATTCATGAACCTCAAACAAAACATGGATTTAATGAGCATCAGTTTTCGTTTGGGGATGAAATTTCAAACTCAACGTGTGGAGCACACATTACCCCTAGTCACTCCAGATTTTATGCGTCAAAATATTTATTCAGTCATTTTGTTTTTCTGCTATCTTTTCAGTTCCTAAGCAATATTTTGATCTATTAAATATTTTTTCCTGCCGAACAATTTATGTTGTGACGATAATGTGCTGCATTAGATAATTAATTACTTCCAAAAATCATCATCATCGATTGGTGGCATACACTTTGGGGCCCGTTGCCTCACCCACCTTATGACGACACACCTGGGGGTCACAACGTGTGAGTCTCCATGCAGGCTCCCTTCTCATACCAACCAGCTCTCGGCAAGAAGCACCAACTTGCCCCAGCCACGAGACTTGTGGGAATCCTATTGGCCTCCTTCCCGCCGGATTGTCGCTTAGGCCCGGACACACGGGCCACTCTGTGGCGCGACTTAGTGGCGCCACGCAGTCGCGGAGATGTGGTTTTCCTATAGGTTTCCATTGTTTTGACGCGGACCCTTTCACACGAGCGGCTTTGGCGCGCGACTGTGGCAAGGAGACGCGGATCCCAGCCACGAGTGGCGTAGCTTTGTGGCTTGACCCTTTCACACGGGCCACTTGTATGGTCGCTCGGTGGCGGGCAAAGCTGCGACCCGGCAGTCATTCATTCACCAGACGCTGGTGTGTGAAGTCAGATTTTTTTTCTTTTTCTTTAACCATGGCATTTCTTGATATAAATCGCTTTATAATTGAAGTAGAGGACCGACCAGCGATGTGGGACACAAGAAGTAATGAGTATAACAACAAGTTATCAAAAGGGAAGGCATGGGAGATGTGTAACATTTTCGTACTGGACTTCAAGGAGATGTCGCAGAAGCAGGGGTAGTAGAGTAGCTTCCTCCTTAGAGTCCATGCTGAAACTGAGGAAGCGTGTAGTGGCGTCTCTGCCGCGGCTAACCTTACACACGGGCGAGTATGTGGCGTCCCTCAGTCGAGCTTCAAATCACGTGTAACAGCGAATCGTGTCGTCACGGCGTGGCGACCACAAAATCGCTCGTGTGCCAGCGGCCTTAGATATACAATCCGGTGGGAAGGATCGGTTTCAGGGTAACGTGCCACATGGCCATATAGCCGAGGTTAGGTAAGAGGACAGTGACACCGAGGACGTCAGTAAGAGTTATTTATCCATATCTACCGAAGAGAAGGAATGATGACGTCATCCTCCTAGAGTCAGAGAACGAAATCAAGAGTGGGGGGAGAAGCAGTAAACCGCCACTGACATTTATTTATCTCGTTCAAGGAAGTATGTTAAAAAGTAACATGATATATTATTTCTTTCCCTGACCTACACTCTTATCATATTTTTTTCGTTCGTTCAAGGAAGTATGTTAAAGAATAAGATGGTTTCAATAAATTATTCCAAATTTCTTGTTTCTATTTCTTTCTCCGACCTGAGGAAACCCCACCCCCATTTCATTCATTCAAAGAAGGCTGCACATGTATTGGTTGAGTCCGAGCAAACTGATATAGTACTCATTCATAAAATATATTTCGGTGGAAGTAAGTGATTACACACGTAATGGTCGAGTACACACAAAAGTAACGTAGTACTCATTCATAAAAGTTATCGTTGGAGGAAGTATGAGGTTTTACACACGTTACGGTCGAGTACACTCATGTGGACAAATTTTAAAATGCGTAGGAAACAGGAATTAAGGTTCTGTTATGACCTACTCAGTGGTCAAACTGGCTCATAGTATACTACTCCCTGTATTGCCTATCACTTAGCCAAGATCTAACCCAACGAAGAACCTTTCCATCTATTCCATGTGCATATTTAAGCACATGGTATTTATTAGTACACTTATTATTCCAACTCATTTAAGAGACTCTCATGTGGTCGAATGTCTTACTAAAGTCCAGGTATACTATATCATAATCCTCATCATTATCTGCTGTCTCATAACATTTCTATAAAAACTCAATAAATGGGTGAGACATGATCTACCCTTGGTGAACCCATGTTGTGAATCATTTACCAAACTATGCTATTCTAAATGCTCTCCAATGTTATTTGCAATAACATTTTCCAATAATTTACGAACCACTGACGTCAAATTAATGAGTCGAAAATTTGACATTAATTTTCTCTCTTCTTAAATATGGGGACTACATCTCCTCTCCTCCACATTTACGACACCTTCCCTAGATCAACCGATTTCGTAAAAAATGTGCACTAACGACTCACTAACAGACTCTTTGCATTCTTGTAATACCCAGTGATAAACTTCATCCGGTCCAGGTGACTTACATGTATTCATAATATATATACCCTCTTCTACCATTTCCTTAATTTTCACATTGAAATGATGAATACTTTTTTCATACCCACTCTAGTAAATTACTATTCAGCACAGTTATGAGTCAAATTTTCCACTGGACTCTGAACAGTGACAAATTTATATAATAATGAAAAACAGGCACGGGTGCGTATATAAATAAATAATCATAACATCAAGCAGAGTTTAAACACAAATATATAAGGACCTATCAATTTCAAATAATAACCCCAAATAAAGCATAGCACAATTATAGGCAACGCAGCGATGAGATTAATAATGCATGGATAATATAATAAACAGAAGTGGCCATGCCCCTTTCCGAAGCTGCTGTACGGATGGAGAAAATGCTAGCATACGGTAACCATATAATTATTGTGTTTGATAACTTAAGTCAGGTTGTGAAATATACTGATGCACAGTGCAAGTACAGGAGCTTTAAAAGAAAAAATTATGTTTATTCCAAAGCTTGAAAACATAAAGTAGGTTATGTGGAAAAAGCTGATTACACATATATTCATAGGAAAAAAGTAAGGTAAAGATAGGGAAAACGCTATGCTGCACGTGGCTTTCGGTGCTCATCTCCGTGGCAATACCCCTTTGAGCCTGTGGTGAGTGAGGACCCGTTACCCCGGGACACAGGGCTAGTGTGACATCTGGGTTACCACAGTTACCTTTACCAGGTTTTTCTAGGTACCCATTTATCAACCCCGAAGTGGAGGAAGAATAGCTGGATTGACAAGGTCAAGGTCGCCGACTTATCCTAGCCCAGATTCGAACCAGGGCCCGCAGATTCGTAGCCAGTAACGCTAGCCACTACACCACGGAAGCGACATAACCACACAATGATCACCACTATATAATATCATGGTGGTAATCATGAAACAGTGTAAATTCACATCTTTTTCTGTCCAATGTTATTTAAACATAACAAATCAAATACCTGAACAAATTTGTCGCGGTGCGCGGTGTGAGTCACCTAGATGACGAACGCATAACAGATTGATGATGCAATCAAACCTTGAAATTTTGGTTCTTAATAACAAAACAGACGACTGCCGGCGGTCCAGCAGTGTTGGCAGCAGGGGTCTTTCCGTGTAATTACCTGAGGTCTGGTCTGATTACGTCCTGTGATGCAAGAGTCTCTAGGAGCTGACGCTTCCTACAACCTTGTTACCGCATGATGGACGAGACGAAGCCCGAGAGCTGCTCACCAACTCATCGCCGGCTCAGCTCCTTTGTTCCATCCGCCATTGCTCGTTACCTTCAGGTTAGGACCGCAACGCCAATGATTACCACTATATTCATAGTGGTATGCATGAAACACTGTAAATTCACATCTTTTTTTGTCCAATTTGTAGTAAATATAGCACAAATAAAACATCTGAAAAAAAATTGTCGCGGCGTGATTCACCTAGATGACGAACGCATAACAGATTGATGATGCAACAAAACCTAGACATTTAGGTTCTTAATAACAAAACAGACGACGGCTAGCGGTTTTGATTTAATTTGATTTAATTTATTGCGCACAAGGCGTCATTCTGGTACATAAAAAAACAACATCTTAATAAAAATGAGACAGCCAAGACAGCAAACAGCATGAATCTAAAACTTTACGAGTAGGAGGGCTCGTCTGGATGAATTGCCACCTACAAGTAATTCTTTGAGAGCACATGTCTTGCGTTCATTCTACACGACTTACCAGATGACACTTCACTTGCACCCAGTCCAATTTGTCTTAACCTACTTAAAGTAATCGTCCAGACCCAATTTTTTTTGCCTAATTATGTTGAATAATAATAACACCTAAACACTTCTACACACACACACAAGCACTACTACACACACAAACACTACTACACACACACACAAACACTACTACACACACACACACACAAACACTACTACACACACACACAAACACTACTACACACACACACAAACACTACTACACACACACACAAACACTACTACACACACACACTACTACACACACATACAAACACTACTACACACACACACACACACACAAACACTACTACACACACACACAAACACTACTACACACACACAAATACTACTACACACACACAAACACTACTACACACACACAAACACTACTACACACACACACACACACACAACAACAACTACTACACACACACACACACACAAACACTACTACACACACAAACACTACTACACACACAAACACTAACACACACAAAACCACAACCACTACACACACACACACACAAACACACACACACACACACACACACAAAACACTACATACAACACACAAACACACACACCACACACACACACACACCACAAACACTACACACACACACACAACACAACACACTACACACACACAACACACACACACACACACTTACACACACACACACAACACACACACACACACACACAAACACTACTACCACACACACACACACACACAACACACTACTACAACACACACCAACACTACTAACACACACACACACACTACTACCACACACACTTACACACACCACAAACACAAAACACTACTACACACACACAAACACACTACACACACCAACACTACTACACACACACCTACACCCACACACAACACACTACTAACACACAACACCACACTACACCACTACAACCACACTATTACACACAACACACACACACAAACACTACTACACCACACACACACTACTAAACACACACCACTACTACACCTAAACACGCAAAGCACTGACACACACATCACACACATTAACAAACAAACAAATAACACACAAACACTACTACACACACACACAGCAGCGCGGGAAGAGGAGCCTTCCTTTTGTTACGTCACCGAGCCGTGGCGCATCGTCTGCCAGTTGCCAGCAGCGTTTTCGAAGCTCGGGAAATTTACAGATTTTGATTGCGGATTATTCAAAAACGGCTGACTGGATGCAAAAAGTGACAACATATTGTTGATACACTCGATAATGGCTATACTCTAACTACATCAAATCAGGAATAATGAAATGGTCTGGACGATTACTTTAATTAAGGCTATGAAGAAGTGGATAAAGTGCTGATGCCAGATGCAGGGTTGAATCCTATTCCAGAAGATTTTGCAGTGTACTGCACTTGTACACAATGTGCCACTGTAAGATCCTGATGTCGGAACACTGGCCTGCCTTGTTGTAAATTTTGTAAATGTCAAAGCGGACTCAAGAAAGGGAATGTTTGTAGAAATCTTTCAGGCACACAGTCGTGAAACTAACCAAGTATAACCATAATTGTGGACCATCATGTGTAAATGTTATATTATATTATATTATTAGTGTAAATATATATTATATAATAAGATAGTTTATATAAGGTGATAAGTTTTGTAAAATGCATTAGGCATGTAGTGATGATACATGGCATTAGCCATGACTGGTCTGTACTCTGGGACTGAAAGTGCTGTGAAACGTGGAGGAGGTGTATCCAGCTTCTTTCATGTGAATACAGGAGTGAGGCAAGGGTGCGTCCTTGCCCCATCACTTTTCAACACATGTATGGACTGATATTGGGCAAAGTTGTAGATCAAAATAGTTGTGGAGCATCCTTCATTCAACACCAAGATCACTGTTCTTGTTTTTGCCGATGATGCAGTAATCTTTGCTGAGTCGCCGGAGGTCCTGGTGATGACTCTCGAGGCGCTACACAAGGAGACGAAACCTTTGGGACTTGAGGTCTCCTGGCTCAAGACCAAGGTCTAGGTGTTTGGAAGCTTACTCTTAAGTTCAGGTTCTCTTCAAGTTCTGAACCCTTCCTAAGAGCAAGGGTTCAGCTTAAGAAATATATTAAACAGCTGTGGAGCCATCTGGGTTAAGCATAGGAGGGGATAGATAAATAGGAAAAATTGTTAGAGATGTTATTAGCTAGATGCCAGAAGTCACGAGAGGAATTCGATTCAGGAAGATTTTGACATTTTTTATGAATGTAGGAGTCTTTGGTAAGTTGAAGTAAAGATTTGGCATGATTACGGGCAAACATTTAAAGGCATAAGTTTCAGGAGATGAATGGTTACGGTAACGTCTGTAGGGCGCCTCTCTATCTTGGACAGCATGAGAACAAGCAGAGTAAACCAAGGTTGACAGGCTTAAGGATTAAATAAAATGTGTGGAATATACGCCTCCATGCCAGAGACTATGACCTCAGTTATGCGCTCTGCACACAGAGATGGGTCTCTGACATGGAGGCAATACTAATTCCATGGAAAATCAAAGTAGTACTGCCTTAGGTTTTCCCACTTAGTTGAGGTGAAATGCCAAAAGCACCTCCGCTTAGGTGGGTCATGAGGCGGCACCGGAGCTATAGGACAAGCTACAGAAATAAGATTGTAATCGGAGGAACCCAACGGAGAGAATAGTTTTACAGGGTAAGCAGAAGGGTTAGGAGTTAGGAAAAGATCAAGAATGTTTGGGCGTGTCTCCAAGGCGGCCATGAATACGGGTTAGGGTGCTGCACCAGCTGCTCTAGGTCTTGGAGGATAGAAAATCTGTAGGCTTGTTCACCAAGTTGGTCAGTAAAAGAAGATGATAGCCAATGCTGGTGGTGAACATTGAAATCCCCAAGAATGAAAATTTCTGCTATAGGAAAATGAGATGAGATGTGCTCCACTTATAATGTTAAATAGTCAAAGAATTGTATATAGTCCGAGGAGTTAGGTGAGAGATATACAGCATAGATAAATTTAGTAAGAGAGTGACATTGAAGTCGAAGACAGATGGTAGAAAATTCGGAAGATTCAAGACCAACGTGAGGCACGTGAGCAAGTGATGTCGTTGCGCACATATACGCAACAGCCAGCTTTGGATTGAAAATGAGAATAGAGACAGTAAGAGGAGACATAATAGGGACTGTTGTCAGTGCTCACAGACAACTGGGTTTCGGTGAGGAAAAGAAGATGAGGTTTAGAGGAGGAGGGATGATATTCCAGAGATTGAAAGTTCTAAGACTGTGAATGTTGCAGAAGTTTAAAGAGAGAAAGTTAGAGGAAGTATCAATACACCTCGAGTCGTTACCGTTGAGTCGGTCCGACCTGGGGATATTTGTGGTCCCCTCTCCAGTTAGGGACTCCAAGGCAGGATATATAAACGCCATTATGAAATTTTGAGTGAAGATAGTGTAGGGATATAAGTGCATGTAGTGTAGTGTGAGTAGTAAGATGAGTTGTCTTTAGAGTACAGGCTGCAGCTACTCTCTTGTGTATCTGATACACTAAGGGATATGGAAAGAGAGGACATGGGAGATTTCAATGACAAGTCTGCAGCACCCCCTCAACCCCCGTAAGTACCTCCCCGGGAGTATTTCACCAGGGCGGCAGGTGTCTGACTGCCTACTCCCTACTACTATACTACTACTAATGCTAATACTGCTGCTGCTACTATTATACTACTACTACATCTATTTCAAATACTACTACTACTACTACTACTGATGTTGATAGTTAAAGTGGACTTTAACCTTTAATCACGCTCCGACAAAGCCACATCCGCATATTTGTATTGATATAATTTAGTTTTTACTTTTAAATTTGTTTATTATTATATTTTGAGTTGTTGTGTTGACCAGTCTGTGACCATCACCACCACCACTTCTACTACTCCAATTACCACCAGAGGCACAAATTATCACGCATGGGCCAAAAGTTAGAACGCAATTATGGGAATTTTATTCATATCCCTTTCATGAGCAGGAGGAGGAGGAGGAGGGAAGAGAAGAAGAGTTGGAAAGGAAACGTGAAAGTTAACGCGGATGACGATGGGAATGGATAAATGATTATAATGATAATAATGATAATAACTTTTGACACGTTATCAATATAACTATTAAGGGAGTTATCTACTGAATAATCTACAGAAAAAAATAAACGTAGGAAACGAGGTTTGTAGGCGTGTTTCTGTGGGAAGGAATGTTGATGCAAAAGCCTGAGGGAAGGGGGAGGGAAGAAAGGCTCTGCCGCAGCGATTGAAAAAACGTTTGATTGCATTGTGGTCAAATTTGTGCATTGTTAATTCCATTGTTGTGGATTTCTTATTTTTTTCAATTTATTCTCAAAATGAATAAAAATAACGTTAGAAAATTTACTTTGCGAATTATGGAAAAAATATATACATAGGGTTATGAAAAAAATGAATAGTAAACTAAAATCTAACAAACTAAACTAAACATCTAAGTGAGGCGCCATAACGCCTTACCATTGCGTGGGGAAAATTTGAATTTACTGTATTCATTACTCACTCATAATTAATTAATGCAAATGCTCAACGTCCCATTCCTCCCCTAATGCTGCCCTCCCTCTTTGGTCACGCGCTTTACAACCATCACTACCAGCACTACCGCCAACACTACAAATATCACCACCATCACCAACACCACAGCGTCTGGCTTCCCCATGCCATCATGGCTCCGACCCACAATGGCTGACCAACGTGATTTTGCTAACCCGAAAGAGGTGATACATAATCGCTTTGCAACTGAAAGGGGGCTAAGTGAGGCGCAAATTTGTCAGCTGTCAACAGGGGTGTTTAAGGGAAGGTTTGGGGATGGGGGGGGGGGTTGATATCCAACAGGGAGGTGCAGATCTTACCCAGTCGCCCCTCGAGTCTGTTTTCTCTCTGTATGTCTCTTCTATCTCACTCTATGTGTTTGTCCGACTGTGTGCTTGTTTGTTTTTCTATTTATGTATGTGGTTGTCTGTCTGCCGGTCCTTATGAATGTCTTTTTTATCATATATATTATATATATATATATATATATATATATATATATATATATATAAAATATATATATATATATATATATATAATTATATATATATATATATATATTCCATTGCATATATATATATTTGCATTCCATATATATATATATATATACATTGTTACGACCGAGGCCTCAGCGCAACAGACTGTTTACTAAACCGTGAACCGATAGAAGCCCTCCAGCTTCTATCCAGAAAAAGAGAGAGGCCGTAACCCTCCCTTCTACTCTCCTGCTCAAACACTTAACGTACGTATACTACCGATTACAGCCTACTATCCATTTCAGACCCCATGAGGCATCGTTTTTCGCAAATATCTTCTCAACAAACAGTCGGATCAAAATGACAGTTTGGCACAGCTTGTCTGAGACCGTCCCCTAATTTATGGCAGTAGAGTGCATCGCCAAGTGTGTTTAATGAAGGAGTTTACTCTTGGCTTTGACGGCGAAGCTGGCAAGAGCCGAGTACACATTCGGATAAGGGAAGGTTTTAGGTGACGTACTTGTGACGTGTATCAAGCCACGCCCTCATCCTCCCCTCCCTCCCTCCTTGCCTTCCTCCCCCCCGTACCACACCTTCCCCCTCACTCTCCCATTTACCTATCCTCTCTCTCTCTCTCTCTCTCTCTCTCTCTCTCTCTCTCTCTCTCTCTCGTCCACTTGCGTTGTACATGAGATATGACGCCATGCACATGTTAGTTGTCTATAATGGCAGATAATCCGAAAGTATATGCTAAGTATGGTAGGTAGTTTATGCACACGACAGTGATACCTGTTCCAGCGTAATTGGCTGTTGCTTAAGTGCTGTCTGAGTTTGGTTGGGTAATTATACAACCATTGAAAGTTGTATATGACCCTCTTTCCCATAAGGGCACGTTGTGCGTATGATGGGATGAGGTAGCTGTGTCTTGATCATTTATAGGACATCGGTTTTGAGTCGGAAAAGAATAAGGGTGGAAATGGAGCTGGGATTCAAGAGCAGAGTAAGAACGAAAGAGGGTCATATACAGCTTTCAATGGTTGTATAATTATTACCCAACAAAACTCAGACAGCACTTAAGCAACAGCCAATTACGCTGGAACAGGTATCACTGTCGTGTGATAAACACCCTACTATACTTAGCATATACTTTTGGGTTATCTGCCATTATAGACAAGTAATATGTGCATGGCGTATTATCTCATGTACAACGCAATTGGCAGAGAGAGAGGTAAAAAATGGAAGAGTGAGGGGGAAGATGGGGTACCACCTTCCCCCTCAAAGGTGGTGGGAGTGGGTATGGAGGTACGGGGGGGAGGAAGGCAAGGAGGGAGGGAGGGGAGGATGAGGGCGTGGCTTGATACACGTCACAAGTACGTCACCTCAAAACTTCCACTGTCCGAACTCAGCTCTTACCAGCTTCGCCGTAAAAGCCAAGAGTAAACTCCTTCATTAAACACACTTGGCAATGCACTCTACTGCCATAAATTAGGGAACGGTCTCAGACAAGCTGTGCCAAACTGTTATTTTGATCCGACTGTTTGTTGAGAAGATATTTGCGAAAAACGATGCCTCATGGGGTCTGAAATGGATAGTAGGCTACTGACAGGCCCGGCTGTATCACTAAACAAACAAGAGTGAGAGCACCCTCTGCTCTCACCTCCACTCTAAGTGATACTTGAAGAAATATGCTACGTAACACCTCAAAATCCTACCGCGGTTGTATCTCTGGGCGGTTTAACAGTGGTGATGGAAAGCTCCTCCCTGTTACGTTACGTACTGGAGTGCACCTCCCGCCTTTCCATCCCACTGTCCAGAAGGACGGGAAACTGGCAGTCGTGTTATGAGCTGGCCTCGCAGAACAAAGGTTAATTAGTGTACAGGCGATGTGTGTGTGCGTCAGTCACTGTCAGATTATCCTGTGCTAGCCAAAATTCCAAAACACGGTAACCATTCGTTTCCCGCCTTCCGTCTGTCTATACTACACTTAGCACGTGGTAAGCCCGAAGGCCTTACCGTAAAGGTGGAACCAACGTGTATTCAATACTACGCAAGAAATACTACAACGTCAGACGCCCTCTAGCTATTCACTGACTCAAGTGAATGCAGGGTAAATTCCCTACACAAGGACTCAACAACTACAAACGTAGCAACTCAACAACGATGGACAACAAGAGAGGCTACCGAGCAGAGCGGCACGTCTATTCGCTAGCAAGGCCAAACCTCCACTGAACTCGGGCGCCGCTCGCCACGTGGGATTGAGGGACCCACCAGGGGGGGGGGGGCACCTTCCTCTCTTCTCTCTCTCTCTCTTCATCTCCTCTTCCTCATTCACTTGAGGACACACACCAATCAGGCTCCTGGCAGGTGTTACACGCACTTCCACAAGAGAACATTTTGTTCCCTGGAGCAAAACAAAATTTCAGCCCCGCCCTCATGCAAATCTGTGCGGGACAGGCAATCAGCTATAACATTATCCACCCCTCGGATATGTTTCACGTCCAAGTTGTACTCCTGCAACAAGAAACTCCAGCGAGTGAGACGTTGATTCTTAAACATGAACTTCTGCAAGAACTGCAAAGGGTGATGGTCAGAGTAAACTTTGATTACCGGGCCATATGAAGGCAAGTACACCTCAAAATGCTGCAAGGCCAACAGAATGGCCAACAACTCTTGCTCTATAACGGAATAATTCCGTTGAGCGGCAGTGAACTTCTTAGAGAAGAATGCAACTGGGTGTTCCTTCTGATCCTCCCCCTGTTGCAATAACACGGCACCCACGCCCATTCGACTAGCATCGGTCGCCAGCACAAAAGGCTTAGTGAAGTCAGGGGCACGCAGGATAGGATGGTGGCAGAGTAACGACTTCACTGAATCAAAAGCCTGTTCACACTCTGCGGACCACTCCCACTTCCTGTCCTTTTGCAGCAAGTCCGTAAGGGGGGCCAGCACCATAGAGTAGCCTAGATCATGCCTAGGAAACGCTGCCGACAAGAAGGTGCCTTGAAGTTGTTAATGGCCTCCACCTTAGCTTCAGGGGGGGACACCTGGCCATGTCCCACTACGTAACCCAAGTACTGCACCCGGGCTTGGACAAAGTCACACTTGTCCAAATTGACCACCAAACCAGCCTCACCTAGGCGACGAACAAGTGCCTCCACGTGGTCAAGGTGATCCTCCCAGCTGGAGTCAAACACCACAACGTCATCAATATACACGGCACAGTTCGGCACCCCCTCCACGACCCTATCCATGAGCCTCTGGAAGGTGGCTGGTGCATTTTTCAGGCCATAAGGCATTACTTGGCACTGATACACCGCCCCATTTACCACGAAACTGGCCACCTGCTTGGCACGCTTGTTACCCTTTTTAGTATGGTTATTTTACGGGTAACGGGTTCACACCATATTGATACTGGTTACTAACCTGTAAGGGTGATTGCCGGATGATGCACTCTTGACGGGCTGGTAACTTACTTCGTTGCCCAGAGGTACACATCAATAAAGTGGTATGGGGCTAATCGTGGTCGAGCGGTCTTTACGTAATTTATAAGTATTCTTTTGTGCCAAAGGATTCGAGTAAGACTATATTCTACAAACGATATATATTATATATATATATATATATATATATATATATATAATATAATATATATATATATATATATATAATATATATATATATATATATATATATATATATATATATATATATATATATATATATATGTACACTTGTGAAGGTTTATACATTAATAATGTCACGCAGTTCGTTAAGTAACGGCCAATGAAACTAATGTCTAAAAGACAGAGCCGTGAACAGTTAATGTCGTGACAAGGCACTCACACACCTCACGAGTGTGGAGTGCACACAGACACACAGGAAGGTGTGTCGTGAGTTGGAGCGCTCTGTAACGCGTCTTCAGTAGTTCTCTGTGTTCTGTCCCCTCTCCGGCTAGTTGTAGCATATGAGGAAAGCTGCCCGGAAGCTGTTGTTCCAGTGAGCCAGTGAGCGAAGTGTTTACGTCGTGGTTCCCAAGACCAGGCTATCCACGTCATCATGATGGGATGGCGTGGCTGCTTGGGTCAGCATAATGTCATCAAAAGGTGGCAGTATTCAGCATCCGCTAGGCGCCAGTACAAGACACACAGACACTCAGACATACTGTATTAGTATTGATTAACACATATATATAATATAACCAGTACGCTAATATCGCTCTCCCCTTACAACAATGCGTCCTCGCGATTGTATAAAGACATGTATACCTAACTTGTGTTACATCGTTGTGTACTATACCGATTCTCAGTGTTGCCGATGCTCCTTATAAGTACCTATACAAGGTGAGGGTTTACATGACAACATAGCAAAGAGGAATCCCACCAAATGTTTGGTATAACAGGAGTAATGATATAAGTAAGGACAGTGCACTTAAGGTCATCAATAAACTGGTAAAATACTTCACAACAGAATCTAAACATGAGTTATTAGAATAAAAATGAACTCAAAGTCTGTTAGTAATGTGTTAATATCCCTGCAAATATTAAGAAGTGCGTTTGCCAAAACTCTACCGCGTAGTCACTTAATGACACGAAGTGTGGAGTGAAGATAAAACACAACAGTGGCTTGAGAACGTGAGTAATCACACTGGCAGTATTTATTTATTATTTATATTTGAAGACCTGCTTCTTTAAACTTAAGGAGTAGATACGGCTTGTAATGCTAATAAAATCTGACTCCGGGTCGGTACTAAAAATTATCACAACATTAAGATATGCATATGTATTATTTGCATACCAAATAAAAGTGATAGGAACTGATTTCAGCTCAAATAGTATTATAACTGAATCAAAATGTGCTGGGAGTGCCACATGGCAGTAACTTCCCTTGACATTGGCATTTGCTGCTTTAAGAGTTTATTAATTTTATTTCGTTATTTATGAACCTATTATTTACGGAGTACGGCATCTCAGCTAATAAAAATGTAGACTCCGGGTCTGTAATATAAATTTTCACGTTAAGATATGCATGTATATTATTTCATGGCATATCAGAGAGTAATGTATTTATTTAATCATTCTCTAAGAAGTGATAAGAGCTGCCTTCAGCTAGAATAGTATTCTAAACAATAAAATGTGCATAAGGAGTGCCAATGGCAGTAATTAATCTCTTTTGACACGAGTGCCTGTGGCACTTGGGCTGCTAAATTAATAGTTTTTGTGTTATAATATCCTTACACAGACAAAAATATATTTCCTGGCAGATAAACTTGGCGTAATAGCACTAGTGGCCTGAGGAAGAGTCTTCGGCAGGGGCAAAAATAACTACCTGCAACGGATCTGTTAGAATTAGACTTCGAGTTAGTAGAGGAGATTATCTGAGGTGCAGTAAGGTTATTTTATGTTACAAACGGAGGTACTCGGAGGTGATTACATTTATCCCTCAATTCAAGAGTTAATTCCTCAAACAAAAGGTTAACTTCCCTGTACTGTCATTTCCTGCTTCCTCAGAGACTAGGAGTACATATGCTATACTATACATTCTAGCAAATAATTCACTTACATTCTAACTTTTGTTTAAGAGTCAATAAATTCCTAAGTAAAACTAGTAACTAGTGAGCGTGAATGTGGCTGTGAGCTTGGAGGCTGGGTGAAGTGGGTGAATGAAGAGAGAGAAAAAAGAGAGAGAGAGAGAGAAGAGAGGAGAGAGAAGAAGAGAGAGAGAGAGAGAGAGAGAGGAGAGAGAGAGAGAGAGAGAGAGAGAGAGAGAGAGAGAGAGAGAGGAGAGAGAGAGAGAGAGAGAGAGAGAAAGAGAGAGAGAGAGAGAAAGAGAATGACTTATATTATCGAACACCTAAGAGATAAAAGTAAATTTCAGACTAAGAAAGTTTGATGCATACCTCTTCTCAGTACGAACTCCTACGGAGACTGGCCGCTGGCGTGACCGTTGGTGGTGAGGGAAGACTGTTCATGGGACGTCACGTGTAATGCATAGTTGCCAGATGCCACGATAGTGGCCAGTCCCACGTCGGCGCCTCTCGACATGATCGCGTGTTGCCATGTAGTCATTTTCTCTCTGGCGATTTTCCGTGGTGCTTCTGTGGTAAAGATCTCAGTCATGCAAATTTGCCCCGCGCTACCCGCCGCGATCACGTCGAGAGGTGCCGACTTACTCATTTAGTTGGCTAGGCTGTTGCGGGCCAAATTGTTATATAAATATCAAGCAGGGTGACGGGCCATGAGTTCGGACTCTGCGGGCCGGATCTGGCCCGCGGGCTGGAGGTTGCCGACCCCTGCCTTAGATGAAAGGAGTTGTGGAGTGGAGGAGGTTTTTTTAGCATCCTATTGCCAGTGTCTACGGCTTCTGTGTCCACTAACCGCAGCTATTCGTCACCATCTCATGTTGCCGCATAAAAAAACCCATACTTTTAGGCGAGACTGGTGTTGTACTGCGTCTTGATCATAGTATGGCGTTGTCCGGCTATAACAAAAAACGTAAAAAAAAAATCGCACACAGCTGGATAAGGAACGTTCTGACATATATTGTCTGGCAGTTTTCATAGTACTAGGACAGCGGGTATTAATAAGAAAATGTGAATATATACAAAATGAATGAAAGTTCTTACTGCGCCTCAGGCTGCCTGGCTGAACAGCCCCGAGCTTCTATATAAGAAAGGCCACGGCTTGGACCTGGTTATCCCAAGAGGATAAGAGATAAAGATAAGGATAAGGATAAGAGAGCTTATGTATTATTTGTATGCTGTGGTTTTGGTTTCTTTGTTGTGTCCAAATGTTGTATTGACAAGTGATCAGAGGGCATTGAGCCTTGCAGTGCATTGTTTTTTGTTGTTTGTGATATGGTGATAAAAAGTAATGAATAATTATAATTAATTACACTGGGGAACAATTTGAAGAAAAAAAAATTGTTGAGTTAGATTTTTGAGCTTATTTAGACTAAAATTGGCATGCTGATTCCAAATCTGTAGTCAGTTTTTTTCTAGCACGTCAAGTTTTTTCTCCACAGCTTACCCTCCAGATAGCAAAATTCCATTTGTGACTGTAGTAAAACTTGCCAGCTGATTACGATTTGACTCGTCGAGAGCTATGTGGCAACTTGTTTGTGCAGTTACAATTGAGACAGTGCGGTGAGAGGTGTGTGCAGCTCCCAATAGGTCAGTACTATCAATATCTGCAAACAGAAAGCTAGGATAGTAGGAATTAGGAGGATTTGTTATGGCTTTTCTCTTAACCTTGTAACAACATACCATTGTAATTTCTATTTCGTTTTAGGCTGGGTTTTTTTTTCTTAAAAGCTTGTAACTATTCCAGCTTAGTGTTTTATTTACATAGGTATATATTTCTTTTGTTTCAGATCATGTCTGCTCCTGCTACTTTCTCGTCGAAAATGCCTAAACAACCCTGACCCCTTCTGCTATATATGTGGTAGTTTCACCATTCCAAGTCAGAGGGCAAGCATCAGCGTATTTGTCAAAAAAGCATATTTCGCATATTTTAAAGTGAAACTCGGTGATCAAGACAAGCTATGGGCCCCTCACAAGTGTGCAAGCAGTGTGTCGAGAGATTACGGATGTGGCCCAAAAGGAACACGTGAAAAGTTGGCATTTGGTATCCCAGGGGTTTGGCGAGAGCAAAAAGATAATTCCACAGACTGTTACTTTTTTTTTAGTGAAAACATCAGGATTTAACAAGAAAAAAAAGTAAAATAGAATATCCTAATCTACCGTCAGCTATAAGACCAATGCCTCATTCAGCTGAAATTCCAGTGCCAGTTTTCGAACAACTACCTCCTCTAGAAGATCTGAGTGATGTTGAAAAACGCAGTGACAGAAATGATGCAGATTTTGACATTCACGAGGATTCAGTTCGTAGGGGATTTGTCAGCACGAGTTGAATGATTTAGCACGTGATTTGGGCCTATCCATAAAAACGCTTCAGAAATACTAGCATCAAGACTGAACGAGAAAAACACCTTGAACAAGGAGTGAAGGTATCATACTTTCGAACCAGAAAAAAGTACATTTCTGCAGTACTTTCGAAGTGCCAGCGGTTTTGTGTTTTGCCATAACATTCCTGGTTTACTGAAGGAATTAGGGCTTTCAATCTACAATCCAAATGAATGGCGTTTGTTTATTGATAGCTAAAAGGGGAGTTTTGAAGTGTGTCCTTCTACACAATGGCAATTTGTTTGGCGCAGTCCCTATTGGGCATTCGGTCGTCTTCGTGAAGAATATGGAGATGTAAAAAGATCATTGGTTATTGCAATATGACCAAAAACAATTGGAAACATCTGTGTTGACCTTAAAATGGTGTCCTTCCTTCTTGGTCAACAACGTGGAAAACACAAAGTATCCCTGCTTTCTCTGTATGTGGGATAGCAGAGCTCGAGAGAAGCATTGGGTTCAGACGAATTTGGCCCCCGAGATCTGATCTTAACCTGGAGAAACCTAACATTGTACATGAGCCACTTGTTGACAGGAAGAAAATAATATTCCCACCTCTGCACATAAAACTAGGTCTCATGAAACAATTTGTAAAAGCATTGTCAACTGATGGCGACTGTTTGAAGTACATCATCTTGGCATTTCCTGGACTGTCAATTGAAAAAATCAAGGCCGGTGTGTTTGATGGTCCACAAATTCGACAGCTCATCAAAGATGAACATTTCAACGGGGACTATGTCAGACCTTGAAAAGAATGCTTGGCTATCATTCAAAGACGTCGTCAAAAACTTTCTTGGAAATACCGTGCAAGTATTACACAGAAATTGTTCAGAAACTATTGGAGAGCTACAAAGCGCTTTGGGTTTCAACTGAGTATTAAGTACATTTTTTTCATAGCCATCTTGGGCCCAAATTTCCGGAAAATCTTGGTGCTTCTAGCGACGAGCAATGAACGATTTCACCAAGATTTGAAAGGGTTATGGAAGAACGTTTACCCGGGTAGATGGGATGTGCATATGATGGCTGACTATTGTTGGAGCATCAAACGCGATAGTCCTTAAATTGAACACTCCCGACAAAGCTACAAACGTAAATTTTTACCTTAACCTGCACACAATTATAGCCTTATCCTTTTTTAAAAACATGATAATGTTAAATAAACTTCTATTCATGCCTATTTCTTTCATTTTTCATTGTATGTTAACATTTGCAACTTTTTATAAAATAAGCACTGTTACTGTTATGTACAGTATTTTCATATTTTTAAGAAAACGAAAATCCTACAGTTCAAAAACTTGACGTGATAGAGAAAAACTGAGAATCAGTTTTGGATTCAGCACCCAAAAATTTCTTAATAACAATGTCAGACCTAACTCAACAAAAATTTGTTCCCAGTGTTATAAATTGTAAATAATGTGCATCATAAGAAACTGTCATTTACAAGTGTGGGTTTTCAGTTAGGATATGGATGGGAGAGGGAAGAAGGGGGAATCCCAGGTTATAGCAAAGGGGAAAAATATGAAAAAAGATAGATAGAAAGATATAGATAGAAAAAGTACATACTAGGTAACTGTAAGTGAAGAGATAGAGGGTGAGAGTGAAGTGAAAGTGAGAGAGAGAGAGAGAGGAGAGAGAGAAGAGAGAGAGAGAGAGGAGAGGAGAGAGAGGAGAAGAAAAAATGAGAGAGGGGAGAGAGAGAGAGAGAGGAGAGAGAGAGAGAGAGGAGAGAGAGGGGAAGAGAGAGAGAGAAGAGAGAGAGAGAGAAAGAAGAGAGAGAGAGAGAGAGAGAGAGAGAGAGGGGAGAGAAGAGAGAGAGAGAGAAGAGAGAAGAGAGAGAGAGAGAGAGAGAGAGAGAGGTATACCGTGATAAAGTACTGATGAGCGTGGACTAAGAGATGGATTCTTATAGCAACATATGATGTCGCTAAAGAAATGATAATGTTGGGCTAAGGAGAGTGTTAAAAGTAAGCAATGCAATGTCTTAGAGTTCCCTGTCGTAGTAGTATTACACGTATGAGAGACAACGTTGAACACCTTTTGATATGATGTATAAATAAGTAGTTTATGAACAATAAATTGACAATTTGTTATTTTCTTTAACTCACGATTTCCCATAGATTTTCCTGGAATATTTCCTATCTGTCCCCCAGGCCTTGTATTGTCCTTGTATTTTTTATTTCCCTCTATTTCCGCCCGCCATCCTCTGCTTTCCCAAAAAATTTCTCTCCCTTTTCTCCTTCAGCCTCGCATTGAACTCACGGGACCAAAACCATTCGGCTAGCTCAGACACCAACGTAAAATAATCCTTAACCCGTTTTCCACAGACCACCTTCCCTATAACTCAGGCTTTCGTCCCCCTAGAGTCTACCAGGCAGCAGAAAGCTAGGTCGAGATGGCTTTGACTCCCCCTTTCTCTCCTCCACAACCCCATCCTGTCTTGAAGGAATATAGGCCGTCTTTCTGCACCATCAGCAGGTATTTTCCTTGTCGTTTGCCAAGGGGTTCGGGGCCCTCCAGAGTTTATATAGAAGGATTCTCATATATTGTGGATTTTCTTTCTATCGCACCATTCCGTCTCTTTTCTCTCCATCTGTTCCTAGTGACCCCCGCCACTCTGTTCTTTCCCCTCGATACGTCTTACTTGAGCCTGAGTCAAGGAGGCAACTGATAGGCACTTTTGTTTTCCTCCTCCTCTACGATGCTCTTCTTTATATATACCCACGGCACGTTTTTT